>OY821765.1:8950400-9143494 GCA_963682095.1 Potentilla sterilis | reverse complement strand
ACATGTGCATTTGAAGAGTGTACGTATAGTAACTATTTGAAACTATACATTCACTTAAACACTTATAGTAAACAAGTTAAGGAACATTAGTGCATATGTTCTGATTTTGAATCTAAAAGTTTAGAAAATCTATTCCAACCGTCAGATATCACCGTTCACCTTAAATACATGTATGAAAAAAAATCCAACTACATCTGACAACGTTAAAGACTCGATCGGGACGGTCAACCGGGTGAGTCAACCCTTTAAACGCTTAGAAATGGTAATTGGCCTGTCTAAATGACGTTTTTTGGCCTGACCTTCAACAGATAATAGTTTCAAATCGATGAGACGCAACTAATCGTATAAAAATTTTCCTCAAAATATTTGCCGACCGTGAGGCTACCCATAGGAAAACGGAAGTAAAAAACAGTTAACCGCAACATTCGGCTCACAGATTTTGTCGGAATCTTGTCATTTTTCAACCGTAAACGTATTTCATTATTTCGGTCATATCTTATTTCACGACACATTTGCATTTGAAGGATGAAGCAATGGGTTGTCGATAGTGATAGAAAATAGAAGGTGGTATTTTTTTTTTTTTTTTTAATCATAGCCGACGAAATCAAACCTAGTACTCGTCGGCTATTCTTTTGTCGTTTTGTGTCTAAAATAAAATATGTATTTTTCAATATAGTTTTGGCCGATGAAATCACGCTTTTTTCGTCGGCTATAATTAGTATAGCCGACGAAATAATGCATTTTTCGTCGGCTATTCTGTGAAAAAAATAAAAAAATCAGTTGTGTTACACCTCTCGTACCCATATGTCCTGTTCATATATAACCAAAATTGAACATAAAAAAAAACAGAAACCTAGCAGTCAACATATTTCAAATTTTTCTTTTAAGGGGTTTGGAACCCAGCCTAGCTGGGAGGCTCATCCCCACGCCCGTTCATTAGAAATGAGTGGATTACAAATGAAAGGATTACACCATCTAAATTACTTAATCCGTCGGATTGTAATTGGAATCATCGGATTAGTCTTCTTCGGTTTCTGAATTGCTCGATAGGGGTAATCTATGTCTTTCCTCACCACTAGAGTCCTCGTTAGTTTCTTCATTTGGATCAACATCAACAAGCAGTGGCTCTTCACGTCGAATTCGCACAGGCGTGTCTAGGCGAATAAAAGAGGAGTCAGGAATAGCGTTTGAGTTGGGCTCTTGATACGCGGTGCCCCCTTCCTCGTTCTCTTCAGCCACTCCAAGTGTAGACGCCCGGTAAATGTTGCGATGGTGGATAGTGTTGACTACTTTCCACATAATTAAACTCTAACTTAAAATCAACTCAACTACAACTCAAAATCAACATATATACATACATTCTAACACTAAAACAACAACAAAACAAAAAATCACTTACTATATCAAAATCACTAAAACTCAAAATCAACTCAACTAAAACTCAAAATCAACATATATACACATATACGTACCTATATATAGCTTCACAATGTAAGAGAGGACGGATTTCAACAATACCCACAGATTTTTCATTCTTTCTCCCGTTTTTTTTCGTTTTTTTTTAAATGAGCAGCTGCTGTCCAGATCTGAAAATATAAAGACTTATAGCCGACGAAAATTCCAATTTCGTCGGCCAAACTTTCAAAAGTTTTCGTCGGCTATACTTTAAGAGAATAGGCGACGAAAATTTTAACTCGTCGGTCATTCTAGGGGTATAGCCGACGAAAAATATTTTTAGGGACGAAAAAAAAAAATCGTCGGCCATTCTTGTGGAATAGCCGACGATTTTTTATTTTTAGCGACGAAAGACAATATCGTCGGCCATTCTTGGAAATAGCCGACGAAAATAGTATGTCGTCGGCCGTTTTTTTTTTTCGTCGGTAGTGAAAATATGGGAAAAATAATAATACTTTTATTTAAGGTATTATATTAAATTCTTTTCATCCACTCACTCTAACGTTTTTAGGCCCAGTTTGAGATTGCTGTGCTGTGAGCAAAATTGTTTTTAAATCTGCTGTGAGCAGAATTGGTTTTAAATGTGCTGTTACAGAAAGCAGATGATGTGTTTGATAAACTGTTTTTTAAAGTGTTGTGAGAACGAAATTTTTTTTTTGAGTGTTTGGTAAATTGTAACTATAATGTGGTTTAAGTGGGTATAATTACTAAAATGGACATATTGTTATGAGTTATAAAACTGTTATTTTTTTTTAGAATTACTTAGTTATTAAGTTCTTTAATGGAATAAAGATCTAACTTAAACCCATAATAGATATATAAAATCGATGTAGGTATTAAATAATAGAAATTTTTTGATTAAAATAATGATTTTCTATTTCCTTCTACCCTCATCTAATTAAAAATAATGAATAAATTAAAAGCAAGAAGAAGGAATCTTGTTCTTAATCATCATCGTCATCAACTTCAATCCCCTATGATTCAGTACAGAGAGACTGGGGTTGGGGTTGGGGTTAGGGTTGGAGAAAGATGTGGATGGGATGAATAGATTTGAGATTATATCTGCACACCAACACACCTAGATTCGCATCCCTCTATTCCTTCCATTGATCGAAATTTTTGAGTTTTCGACGAGGGAGGTCCTGGTGATGGAGGGTCATGACAGGCTTGATCGGTGGCGACGGCGTCATAGAGAGAAATGTAATAACCCGATTTTTAATAGTGTTAATTATATTAAATTTATCGTAATTATTGGAAGCATGTTTTACGAGTAATGAAATGTTTGTACGCGATGGTTAAGTCGTTACGCGACGTCGAGAGTGTGTTCGATAATTAAAAGTCGAAAAACGTCAAGTTCGAAGGGTCTAAAAGTTGACTTGGAGATCCGTTGAGTTTTTCAAAATGTTTCCTTCATGAAAGTTGTAAAGCGCGACGATACGAGTGCGTGGATATACGGCACGCGTGAAACGGACGTCGTATGAAAAAGTTACGACCTGTTGAAGTTATTTCCAAAATCTGAATTTTTCTATAAATAGTAAAATATCTGAAAAAGTCAAAATATCAGAAATTTCAGAAAATCAGAAAAATCCCGAAACACTATTCATCGTCTCCAATTCGAATTCGGAGCTTCTTTCGCGTCGATCTCTCTCGTCCGGCCACCAATCGAGGCGTGCGACCTGTCAAAGTGTTCATCTCGACGCCCTCTTCAGTTTGAGCTAAGGATCGGAGCCGGAGGAGCACGGAGGATGGGGCGGCGGCGCCTCGACAGACTGCCACCGTGCGCGGCGGCGCTACAGGCGACGCCCGAGGGTGCACCACCCACCGTTCGACTGGGTTTCTCCTTGCGCGCCTCCCTGTGTAGGTGGATCGCGCCATTTCACGCCGAATCGCACCGATCGAACGGATTTCTCTCCGACCCGATTTCAGCCGTTCGACCCGACCCGACCCGGTTAAGATCCGACCCGGTCCACGTTGACCGACCCGACTGACCGTTGACCGTGTTGACCGTTGCCCAGATGTTGACCGTTGACTTTTGACCGAAAGTTGACCCGACCCGGAAACTGTAGCGATTTGATCCGACTCGACCCTAAACGGATATTTGCCATTTTTTGTGAATTAAGGTGAGTAAACCTCACAATGTTTGTATTTAATATGAGTTGATTATAGCAATGGATCGTTAAATGTGAAATTGTTTTATGAAAATAATATTTGTTTTAAATTGAATGAACTAGATCGACTACGGTTCATTGGTAAGTAAAATGACTTTAATATAAAAATAATTTTTAAATGTATTTTACGATCAATGACTATAGTTGGTATTAGTAGACTATTCCTGAGTGAATGTCTACGTATATATATATTTACGTGAAATATATATATTGTGAGTCTGCAATTGGGTGCATTATTTTGTTATGAAATTGACATAATTGAGTATGTGTGGGTTGTGTGACATGTGAATGAGTTGGTATGGAAACCAACGGTTAGTATAAGATCTCTCCTGTGTGGCGAAAGGAGATCTTACATGTTTGGCGGTTAGGATCCCTCCTGTGTGGCGAAAAGGGATCCTCAGGCAAATATATCGGGAACCAGGCCTTTGGCCGGGTGATTGGTTACGATCAGTTAGAGCTCTAATCTGTCTGCCTTGTGAGATTTGTAAGGGAATGACGATGGTCAGTGAGCCCCTAATCTTACTCTTTTAGTTGATTGTGCATCGTGAATTTATAATGCACGAGTCGTGATTAGTTGGGAGTGTTTTCCTTTATTTTTTTCATTATTTTATCTTGGACTTGTTTGTTTTACTCACACGAGCTTTGAAAGCTTACCGGGTTCGTTGTTTACAACCCGGTGCAACAATTGATGGTGTAGGGGTTAGACCTGCAGGTGAGGACAAGCAGTCAGGGAGCGGCATCTGAGTCGCACGGCTAGTAGGTGTGGGCCTTGGTCTAGCTTGTAATTATTTTTGGGTTAGAGAGTAACAGCGAGAGATTCTTTTCTTACATCTATGTTTTTGATGATGTAATATTTTGAATGTATCGAGCCACGCGCTTAAACTCTGATGTTTTACTTAGTTATTGTATGATAACTTTTAAGTGATTGAGTTTATTTGTGATTAATCACGTTTACGAATTTCGGATTTTTGTTATTCGAAATTTCGGAACGTGACAAGAAATATCTCCTTGACCTCGATTTCTTCAACGCCTTCACAACGACGAATTTGAATGGTCTGACATGACCTCCGTCGACTAGCTCCTGTGGCGCCACCTTGTAAACTGATTTTGATTTGATTCTACTCATTCTACGAGGGGTGAGTGTCATTTTGAGATTGTTGGGGATAGAGAGGAAACAGATGAGGTGAGTTTGATGGATTTTCAGTAAAACAATAGGGGCAAAATAGGATTTAACATAAAATTCATTAAATGACCTCCGTGTTTTTTCAGAAGCAATTCTCAAAGCAACCTGGGAGCTGCTTCTCCTAAACCAACTTCTAAGGGCACCGCTTTCTCTAAAATCAATTTTGGAAGGTCTTACCAAACACCATCAATTATACTAAGAATTGCTTTTGAACCAAAAGCAGGTTTCAAAAGCAATCCCAAACTGGGCCTTAATTTACTTTCTCCTGAGCCCTTCATTTTAAATCGCCCAGTATGCAGATTAGTTTATTGGAGGTCAAGAGTACTCGGAGTCGAGGCATAATCATCGTCTTTGCTTCCGTTTGGTGGGATATGTTGATCATTTACCTTTTTATTTTGTATTTCCAGTCTATTGTATTAGACTGCTCTGATTACATATGAGCTAATTGAGTATAAGTTGAGTTTGATTTTGTGTTATTTGTGGCGGTTGTTGTGATTTGGGGAGCAGATGACTCCTTAGTGTTGAAGTTGGAACTAGAATTAGAAGTGTTTTTATTTATTGTAGGTTTCAGGGTGTTCCATTCTAAGATTAACTTATTGATTTATCGATAGAATTAGTCCTAAAGTAGTCTCTGCAGGACCTCATCCGGGTTTCAGGGTGAAATCTGGGACGGTCCTGTCATGTCTACTACTGGCACAAAGATTAAGACACTCCTCAAATTGGCATACCCAGAAATCAAGAATGCAAGATGTTTATTGGATGATGTTACTTTGTTGAAACTATATCAGCCTTTCAGTGAGATTCTCGTTACTATTGATGTTATCCGACATTTGGATGGTAGTTTGCAGTAAGGAAGCCTCATCGATTAATCTAATGTAATTCTTTAAAGCTACTAAAAGAGAATAGAAGTAGTCAACTTTCCTATTCTCGGTCAAGGTTGGCTGATTTACTATTTTACCCTTCCGATTGAGAAAATGCCAGGTTTGTCCTTCATGTTGTGTTGTCCCATTTGCTGCTACATGTGGTTGTTTCATGCTGTCATCTGTGTAAAAAGTGGAACAATAAATATAGAGAGACAGAGAAGAAGAGTCGAGGAAGCGAGTCGGAGAAGAATAGGTTTTGGTTTCTGTGGAGAGAGAGAGAGAGAGAGAGAGAGAGAGAGAGAGAGAGATACAGGGGAGTCGGGGGAGATAGAGGTAGAATTGTGCGAATTGGATTTGGGTTTCATTTTTTCTCACTGATTTCAATTTCTTGCTGTACTGATTTGGGTTTTCGAATTGGATTTAGTATTTTATCAGGTACAGTTCTATTACCTCGATTTGATTGCTGTAGTCAGTTTTATATCTATTGATTTGGGGTTCTCATGTTGATGTTTGTTTTTCATGTTGGTTGTGATGCTTTGCTGGTGGGGCGATTTCAAAGGGGAAATTGAGTCATCGGGTACGTATGGTGATTTAAGTTTTGATTTTGGTGATTTTGTTGTCATGCAATCGGTTTTGAGTGTTGGGCTTCTTTGCATGCGATTAGTTTTGGTGTTCTTTTTTATTTCGTTTTGTGATTTGGGTTTGGTTCGGTGCAGAACATGGATTCAGTTTTTTCATTTGAGATTTTTTGTGCAGCAGATGGCTTATATTGATTGAGTTTTGGAGTTTTAGTTTTGCTGATTGTTGAAGGTTCAATTTGGATCAATTTGGATTAGGTAGTTTGTGAGGTTAGGTGTTTTGATGTTTTGGTTTTGTTTGGTTTCTTGCATGTAGTGGGGTTGGGTTATGGACTGTGGTTGTGATTATTTACAGATTTGTTTTAGTCTTTTTATCAATTTTTTTTTTCATCAATTGTTATCAGTCATGTAAAACCTGGGATGTTGTCAAATGTTTTAAACTATTCGTGAATGATATTTACAGAGATATTAGGGTGTTGTCGGATAAGATGAGCAGTTAGTTTGCAGAATGAGCGGAAATTTCTTGAAAAAATAATTTTAGTTTACTGTTAGTTTGTTATAGTCGTGCAAGCATACTACATATGATATTAAAAAAGTGAATAGGTTTACAGAGTGATCTGTTAGTTTGTTAGGAGATTGTTAGTTGGGTGGCTGGCTATTAAGGGAGGAAATGTATAAGGGAGGCAGTGCTTAAGTATAGGTTTTTATCAAGTCATCAAACATATAAAGTTGGGGCAGTAGGGGAAACTGTTGGAATGTAATAATCTCAAGTTTTTCAAGTTTCTTATCAAGTCGTTGAACATTAATCTCAAGGTTTACCAAGCTAAACTTAATTTCAAGCTTAAGTTTATCTTCTTATGTAGTCATCAAAGATATAAGTTTAGGGCAGTTAGGGAAACTGTTGGAATGCAATAATCTCAAGGTTTTTTAGTTTGTTAGCAAGTCGTGAAACAATAATATCAAGGTTTACCAATAGTCATATATTACACTTTTTGACTATAAGCATTTTTATTTTGTGAGACATCGTTTATGCTGGCAATAAATCTGCGTAAGCTTTCATCTTCACTTTCTGACGCAACTTCTTCAGGTCCAGTAATCTCAAGGTTTACCAAGCTAAACTTAATTTCAAGCTTAAGTTTATCTTCTTATGTGGTCATCAAAAATATAAGTTTAGGGCAGTTGGGGAAACTGTTGGAATGCAATAATCTCAAGTTTTTTGAGTTTGTTAGCAAGTCGTGAAACAATAATATATCTCAAGGTTTACCAATAATCATATATTACACTTTTTGACTATAAGCATTTTTATTTTGTAAGACATCGTTTATGCTTGCAATAAATCTGTGTAAGCTTTCATCTTCACTTTCTGACGTAACTTCTTCAGGTCCATCTTCTTCAACATTATTGTATGTTCGTAGATCATTTTTTGTTTCAGTTTCAGTGAGGTAGTTTGTTGTTTTAAGTTGAGTTTTGGTTGTTTGATTTGTTTTGGTTTTTTTGATCGTTTGTTTTCTCTGTATGGATTGTTATCAGTGGTGTAATAGTTGGGTATTAATTAGTTCGAATGGTCTTGGATTCTTTCAGGTTTTGGTTCATGTGTGTCAGCTGCTTTGAGAATTGGAGTAAGTATTTGTGAAAGAGTTAGGTTTTCGTTTATGTACATAAATATGCCCATGATTAGAGTTATTTGCATGACTGCTTTATGTATTTAATTAGGACTGTTGGAATAAATATACCCATGATTAGAGTTATTTGCATGACTGCTTTATGTATTTAATTATGACTGTTGGAATAAATATAGCCATGATTAGAGTTATTTGCATGACTTCTGTATGCATTTAATTATCATGCTTTATGTATTTAAACTGAAATAAATATACCCATGATTAGAGTTATTTGCTGACTTGGGTTTTCCAAGTCAACAAACATATAAAGTTGGGCATTAGGGGAAACTATTGGAATGCAATAATCTCAAGTTTTTCATGTTTCTTATCAATAATCTCAAGTTTAATCCAATACATTGAATTGCAAATAAGTGCAATTATGGCGATACTAATTTGGATAAAATTAGGACAGTGTTGTGTGAATGAGGCCGGTTCTCACCTAGGAGCAATTGTTTGTTGGAATATATTGGTATTGCATTGCTTGATAGTAGTTTTCAGTCTTTTGCTAGCAGTAGTGCAATTTGATATTTTATTTATAACTGTGGCTTGATATAAATTAGACAAGTTGTTATTTTTCATTTTTAAACATTTTAAGCACAAGCAACTCAGTTGTTTTTTTTAAGTATTAGGTGCCAATCAATGGTGGTTTTACACATTAACAGAATTATGTTCAATTAGTGCACTTCATTAGAATTAGTGGCGATTTCATCATATTTACTTATGCAGTTTCAGTTGTGTTAATCAATGATTGTATTATGTAATTCAATCATGCAGTTCATTTTACAGTTAATATGAGAATGTGAATTAAATGAACTTGATGGTTAAATTAGTTAATGCAGTTATATGTGTTTAAGATGTAGGAGTGGTGATTCAGTTTTGATGATTGTTGAAGGTTCAATTTGGATCAATTTGAATTAGGTGGTTTGTTGTTTTGACTTGAGTTTAGGTGTTTTGATGTTTTGGTTTTGTTTGGTTTTTTGCATGTAATGGGGTTTGGTTGTGGACTGTGGTTGTGATTGTTTGCAGGTTTGTTTTAGTCTCTTGATCAATTTTTTTTTTCATCAATTGTTATGAGTTGTGTAAAACTTGGGATGTTGTCAATTGTTTCAAACTATTGGTAAATGATATTTACAGATTTATTAGGGTGTTGTTGGATAAAATGAACAATTGAACTGCAGAATGAGCAGGGCTTTATTGAAAAAATAATTTTAGTGTACTATTAGTTTTTTATAGTGCTGCAAGCATACTATATATGAGATTAAAAAAGTGAATAGGTTTACAGAGTTATTTGTTAGTTTGTTAGCAGATAGTTAGTTGGGTGGCTGGTAATTAAGGGAGGAAATGTATAAGGGAGGCAGTGCTTGAGTATAGCTTTTTACCAAGACATGAAACATATAAATTTAGGGCAGTAGGGGAAACTGTTGGAATACAATAATCTAGAGTTTTTTAGTCTCTTAGCAAGTAGCGAAACAATGATCTCAAGGTTTACCAATTATCATATATTACACTTTTTGTCTATAAGCATTTTTACTTCCTGAGACATCAGAGATGCTAGCGATAAATCTGCCTAAGCTTTCGTCTTCTTCAACATTATTGTCTGTTCCTAGATCATTTTGTGTTTCAGTTTCAGTGAGGTAGTTTGTTGTTTTAAGTTGAGTTTTGGTTGTTTGATTTGTTTTTTTTTTTATCATTTGTTTTCTCTGTATGGATTGTTGTCAGTGGTGTAATAGTTGGGTATTAATTAGTTCAAGTGTTCTTGGATTCTTTCAGCTCTTGATTCGTGTGTGTCAGCTGTTTTAATCATACAGTTAATTTTACAGTTAATATGAGAACGAGAATTAAATGGAGTTGATGGTTAAATTAGTTAATGCAGTTATTTGTGTTTTAGATGTAGGAGCAGTGATAACGTAAACCTTAAGCTATAGATCAAGTGAGTATATGATTATTTAGTGGTAGTTTGCAGGCTTTTGTGGGCTGATTTGGGTGAAAGATTCAGGTTTTGTTTTATTCAAATTAGTATTCACATTTGTTTTAATCTCTTGATCAATTTTTTTTCGTGAATTGTTTTCAGTCATGTGAAATTTGGGATGTCATCAACGTTTTATTCATATGTTGTTGTATAAAATGAATAGTTGGTTTGCAGAATGACCAGGGTTTTCTTGAAAAAATAATTTCAGTATACTATTAGTATGTTGTAGTGTTCGAAGCTTACTACATATGAGATTTAAAAAGTCAATGGGTTTAGAAACACTACCAGATCGGACAGAATAGCCGACGAAAAAATTTCGTCTACTATTCAAAATTTTCGTCGGGTATTCCTTCTACCAACGAAACTTTCGTCGGCTATTATTCGTCGATAAAACGTCGTCGGTAATAACTAAACCCGACGACAATAACGAAATCGTCGGCCATTATCACCGACGAAATTCGTCGGATATTTTCACATATGGCCGACGATATCGTAAAATATAGCCGACGATCTCTTCTGTTTCGTCGGTTATTTGTTCTGAAATATAGCCGACGAAAATGTTAATTTCGTCAGAATATATTAATATTTTAATATATATTAATTAGTTATAGCCGACGAAACCGTCACTATTTAACATAGACCACCGACGAAATACTGTCATTTTCGTCGGTTATAACAGTTATAGCCGACGAAATTTGGTAAAAATCGTCGGCTATAGTAGTTATAGCCTACGAAATAATGTCAATATCGTCGGCTGTTCTTACATTTTGTGAAAAAAAAATTAAATTAATTTCTAAATTACCATTCCAAGGAACCTGCAATTCACAATGACAATCTAACAAGAAACACGTTTTTCATTAATTATTTAATTTGTTCCATCCCTAAACCCTAAACCCTAATCCTGGCCACCATCCTGCTGTCCATCATGCTCGTCATCCTGCTGAATGAACTCGGGAGTTCTCGGCATTCGAGGTTCATCTAACGGCTCAAACGGGGGCGGGGGTTCAAGGCCTTGTTGTTGTGCCGCGAACATAGCATACCACCAGTTTTGTTGGCCGGCGTAGTTCTGTCGCCGAATTCTCTCGCATTCAGCATGCCAACGCTCCATTTCCATATGATACTGTTGTGTTCTCTGGAACTAGGCCGCCAATCTTGCATTTTCTTCTGCCAACCTCTGCATTTCCCCCTTCATCTGTTGGGTGTCCCCGCCTCCCCTCTTTTGAGCTCCCTTAGTGGTTTTCAGGACCCATATTCCAGAACTTCCCAAACCTCGACAGTAGTAGTCGTTTGACCGTTTTGGGAAGGCTGCGTCGAATATCCTCGCTGCAGTTTGGACATTCGATCGGTCGACCTGGCTCAGGGCTTCTTGCAGATCTTCCTCTGAAATGTTCGGTTGTGTCTCCCGAACTACTTCCTGCAACACTTCTTCTTCGGCCCGGTTCACCCTCTCCTAATTGAACGGGAAAAAAAAAAATTAATATTCTAACAAATATATAATTAAGTAAAATTAATAATTAAAATTTTTAAATCGTAATCAACGACTTACAAGCTCTTTTGTCGCTAATGGATAAGCCTTCTTGAACGTCTCTACGTACGGGTTGTTTAAATGATGATCTCTAAGCGCCTCCTCCTGATATTGTGAAAATGGCCTAGAACCACCATGATGGGGGGTTGTGTTACGGCGGTGGTTCACAGAGTTTATCCAAGACCGTTCCTTCAAACAAATAATAAAATATTAGAAAAATGCATAAAAAAATATTAGTGTAATAATTATAAAATAATTAAACTAATAATTAAAATATTAACAAAATAAACATTTATAGTTAAGTTTAGTATTTACCTGCATAACTGGATTGTTGAAGTCTACTGTCTTCAACCAACGCCACTCGTACTCCCTGAACATGAACTCTCTTGGAGTACCCATACGACCATGTTTGTCGTATTCGGTAAAGTGGGTACGGAGCTCGTTCTTCCACTCTTTGAACATACGGAAAAAACAAAAGTGCATTAGAAATATTATTAATATCATAAAATATTTCAAATTATAAGATGAGGAATTCCCAACATACCTCGAGTTCTGCATCGCGTACCCCCAATCCTGCTTGTGTTAGGCAATCTCGAAGTATGCCTGAAAGATAATATTTTATTAGTTTTAAAATTATAACAATACCGAAAATTATTAAATATTACGATAAAGAAATTAAGTTTTTTAAATTACTCACCGACGCCGCGTTGTTGACCTCCCTCTTGATCTCTTCCGGCACATTAGCCCACCGTGTCCACAACATAGGGACTCTATCCCTAATTAGTGCTCCCACGCAACCCGCGTAATCGCGACGTTTTTCCCCTTAACATCCTGATTAAGGGGTTCGTTGATCTGGATCATCCCGCTGGTCTCAACACTTTTCCTGAGCGTATCAAAACATATGACACCTCTCGTATTCCTGTTTGAACTGCTAGCGGCGGTCCCTATCACATAAACGACGATTGGTTAATAAAATTAAATATTAGTGCGTTAATTTGAATAAAACATTTAATTAATAAAATCAAATGTTACCTGAACTCGATGACCCTTCTGTCGACTTTTCTTTTAATCTCGCCGAAATCAGGAGCTCAGGTCTCTCAAATGGCTCATAATGGTATGCCTCCGCAACACTCACGTACTGAGGCCTAGCAGGTCATATGGGCACACCACGCTCGTCGACCTCGGGTATGGCAGGAATGTTGTATGGCTAGTATAGCTGATTAGGGAGAGTAGACCCCTTAGTAGAGTCAGCAGCAGACGGCGCAGGACTCGTCATCGGCTCCCGATGAACCTCAGGCATACGTACCTGATGAACATCTGGAGCTATGTCCTCCTCAAATAGCTGCGTACTACATCTCGGAGGATCTGGCCAGAGAGGGGGACATGAAATGCTCGACGGCCGCCCCGCCGATAAAAGGGTCTGGTGCCGGTTGCTCACACTCCTCCGCGGCTGGGATGAATCGATCCTCTGAGGCTGGCTGGTGGTCCTCTCAGGCTGGCTAGGGGTCCTTTCGGAGTCTCCGGATCCGCCAGAACTTTCAGAACTCCTAGATTTGGAACAACGGCCTCCGAATAGCTGTCTAAATGCATCGACCATCTCGAAACAAATAAATTAATACATTAATTAATATTAAATTATAACATTAAATAAAAAAATCTAATTAATATAATAACCAATAATACTAACATATTTTAAAACATACTAACAAATTAATATTTATAATTTAACTAATTTTAAATAATACTAACCATTAACATAAATATAACCATTTATATACAAATATAACTATATTTCATCATTAACATATATATACATACAAATAACCATTTATATATTTACATAAATATAACCATTTATATAATTAGGCAACCAATTTATATATATATAATTAATTTAACAATTTATATATAACAATTAAAATATACATTAACATATATATATATATATATATATATATATATATATATATATATACAAATATGTGTATATATTAACAAATATATAACAATTTATATAATTAATCTACAAATTTATATATATAATTAATCTAACAATTTATATATATAACCAATATATATAATAATTTAACACACACTTAAATATCTAAATTATATACCCAAATTATACAATTAAAATAAATTACAAAAAAAAAAAAATTACCTTAGGACCGGAGGAGAAGGAGGAGGAGGAGGGGAATGAGGAGGAGAAGGAGGCCGGAGGAGGAGGGGAAGGAGGAGGAGGAGGAGGAGGAGGAGGCCGGAGGAGGAGGAGAAGGAGGAGAAGGAGGAGGAGGAGATGTTTTAGGGTTTAGGAGAGAAAAAGACGGGCTGCTGCGACTTTCAGCTTTTATAGCAGAGAGAATAGCCGACGATTTAAAAGATTTCGTCGGCTATTCTTTGAATCTCGTCGGCTATACTTTGGAAGATCAACAGCCGTCGGATCTGAGCCATCCAACGACGGACAATAAAAAGGCGCGGATCGCAGAGAGAATAGCCGACGATTTAAAATATGTCGTCGGCTATTCTTTGAATGTCGTCGGCTATACTTTGGAAGATCAACAGCCGTCGGATTTGAGCCATCCAACGGCGGACAATAAAAAGGCGCGGATCGCAAGAGTTTAGCCGACGAAATATAATTTTCCGTCGGCTAAACTATAGGTCAAACCACAAAGTCAAACCTCTAAACGCTTCAAAACGGAAATTAGTCTAGTTAAACGACGGTTTCTGGCCTGACCTTCAACAGATAATAGTTTCAAATCGATGAGACGCAACTAATCATATAAAAATTTTACAAAATTGATTTAACGAACGTCAGGCTACCTATAGGAAAACGAAAGTAAAAAACAGTTAACCGCAACATTCGACACACAGATTTTATCAGAACCTTGTCATTTTTCAACCGTAGACGAATTTCATTATTTCGGTCATATCTTATTTCACAACATTTTTGCATTTGAAGAGTCTACGTATAGTAACTATTTGAAACTATACATTCACTCAAACACTTAGTAAACAAGTTAAGGAACATTAGTGCATATGTTCTGATTTTGAATCTAAAAGTTTAGAAAATCTATTCCAACCGTCAGATATCACCGTTAAGATTAAATACATGTATGGAAAAAAAATCCAACTTCAGCTGACAACGTTAAAGGCTCGATCGGAATGGTCAATCGGGTAAGTCAAACCTATAAACGCTTAGAAATGGTAATTGGACTGTCTAAATGATGTTTTTTTGCCTGACCTTCAACAGATAATAGTTTCAAATCGATGAGACGCAACTAATGATATAAAAATTTTACAAAATTGATTTAACGAACGTCAGGCTACCCATAGGAAAACGAAAGTAAAAAACAGTTAACCGCAACATTCGGCACACAGATTTTATCAGAACCTTGTCATTTTTCAACCGTAGACGTATTTCATTATTTCGGTCATATCTTATTTCACAATATTTTTGCATTGGAAGAGTCTACGTATAGTAACTATTTGAAACTATACATTCACTCAAACACTTAGTAAACAAGTTAAGGAACATTAGTGCATATGTTCTGATTTTGAATCTAAAAGGTTAGAAAATCTATTCCAACCGTCAGATATCACCGTTAAGATAAATACATGTATGAAAAAAAATCCAACTTCAGCTGACAACGTTAAAGGCTCGATCGGAACGGTCAACCGGGTAAGTCAAACCTCTAAACGCTTAGAAATGGTAATTGGACTGTCTAAATGACATTTTTTGGCCTGACCTTTAACAGATAATAGTTTCAAATCGATGAGATGCAACTAATCATATAAAAATTTTCCTCAAAATATTTACCGAAGGTAACGCTACCATTAGGGAAACGAAGGAATAAAACCTTTGACCGCATCTTTCGACACTCAGATTTTATCGGAATCTTGTCATTTTTCAACTGTAAACGTAGTTTATCATTTTGGTTATATCTTATTTCACGACTTTTTTCTGTTTGAAGGATGAAGTAATGGTTTATCGTTAGTGATAGAAAATGGAATCTGGTCATTTTTTGTTTTTTTTTGTTTTAAATCATAGCCGACGAGAGACATACTCGTCGGCTATTCTTTTGTCGTTTTCTGTCTAAAATAAAATATGTATTTTTCGATATAGTTATGGCCGACGAGAAAATGTCAATTTCGTCGGCCAAAATTTCAAAAGTTTTCATCGGCTAATGTTTCAGAGAAAGGCCGACGAAAATCTAAATCGTCGACTGAAATATGAATATAGCCGACGATTTTTGTTTATACCAACGAAAAAATAGTATCGTCGGCTATGGTTAAACTATGGCCGACGATTTTGTTTTTCCACTGACGAAAAATAAAATCGTCGGCTATTCGTTGGAAGTACCGACGAAATTTTTAATTCGTCGGCAGTTTTTTTTCATTTCGTCGGGAAAAACTTTTTTTCTGGTAGTGAAAATGATCTATTAGTTTGTTAGCAGATAGTTAGTTGGATAAGGGAGGTTTTGTATAAGGGAGGCAGGGTACAGTACAGAAATTTAGGGCGCAGTAGTAAGGAGTGTAGAACTAGATCAACAGATATTTATCAATTTTGTTTGTCAGTATGGGGCATGATAGGTTCTGAGAAGAAAGGTGAAAATGAGTCTAAATAAGGTGAGTTTACTGTCTGTATAACAAATTCTGAGAATTGTTTAGTACCTGGGATCTCATCAATTGTTTCTGACAATTGGTCGATGAAATTTACAGAATGATTAAGGTTTTTATGGAGAAAATGAACAATTGGTTTACAAAGTGATCATGGCTTGCTTGAAAAAATGAACTCAGTCTACTGTTAAGAGTCGATGCATGTATATAAATGTAATGCAATTGAGGGAAAGAATGTGCAGTGCGTTTGTTAACAGATGAATTTAGTTTTTACCACTATTGTTTAAGCTTGCAGTTTCTCAAAACAATGTTAGTGAGGTTAAGCACTAGCTAAGAGTCAGCCAGGGTCGGGTTTAGTTTTTTAGCAAGTCATTACACATGAAAGGCTAGGGCAATTAGAGAGTTTGTTGAAGTGCAAGCATCTGTAGGTTATTACAATGTTTTGTGGTTAGGTGGATTTAATCAAAATTGACACTTATTATACACACCCTTTCCGTGAGCGGTTGTGCTTTTTATCTTTAATTGTGTCTTAGTTTAAAATAGAAAGCTTATTGTTTTTCATTTTTAAGCATTTTAAGCACATAAAAGTCGGCAATTTGTTGAAGCAGTGTACTATAGATATAGTAAACAAGAAGCAGTGTAATGTCAGATGTGAGGCATGATGTTATACATCGTTGCAATTCTCTGTTGATTGATAGCTTCTTCTGTTTGTGTGATGTGGGTATTATTTGGAATGCAATGTGGTTTTCGTGTTGTTTTGTGATACTTTCTTTGTTTTTATGGTGTTTGGCATTATTCAGCATATATGTAAATGTCAGTTTATTGGGAAAGGTATTAGGCTGTGATGTGAGTATTATTTAGAATTCAAAGATTTAGAGTAGTTTAGTTCAGCCATATATGTAAATGTCAGTTTATTTTATTTTTTCTGTGTACTCATTTAAGTAATTACATTTGGTTATGTAGGAGAAAGGTGGGTCAAGGAAGCTTAATCAACTGAGGTTAGATCATTACAAAATATCCTGTTAAATTTATATGTGATTAAATGTTGATAACTGTTGTTCATCCTATAACATAATTGAAAGTAGTACATGTGATATGATGTTACATGTGTTAGTTAAAGTCTTTGTTGCTTTGGTTTTAATTTGAAGTAATTTGGAAGAAAGAGTCAGGTTTAGTTTTATCCAAATTAGTATCATCATGGTTGCACTTATTTGCATAAGTGGTTTAATAATGGATATACTAATTTACATAAAATTAGGACAGTGCTAAAGTTTATCTTCTTATCAAATCATCAAATTGGTGAATGATATTTACATGACTGATAACAATTGATGATATTTATGTTATTCACCATATATGTAAATGTCATTTTTTTAATAAAATGAACGTTTGGTTTATAAAATAATTAGGGCTTTCTTCAATAAATAATTTTAGTCTACTGTTAGTTTGTTGTAGTGTTACGAGCATACTACATGTGAGATTAAAAAAGTCAATAGGTTTACAGAGTGAGCAGTTAGTTTGTTAGCAGATAGGGAAAAGTGTTTGAATACAATAATTTCAAGATTTTTAGGTTTTTTACCAAGTGATCAAACATTAATCTCAAGGTTTACCGAGTTAAACTTAATATCAGACTTGAGTTTATCCTCTTATTAGGTCATAAAAGATATGAGTTTAGGGCAATAATCTGAAGTTTTTTTTAGTTTATTATCGAGTCAGTAAACAATTATCACAAGGTTTATCAATTATGATATGTTACGCTTTTTAACTGTAAGCATTTTTACTTTCTGAGATATCAGATATGCTAACAATAAATCCACTTAAGCTTTCATCTTTAATTTCTGACCTAACTTCTTTAGGCTCATATTCTTCAACATTATTGTCTGTTCTTAGATCATTTTTTGTTTCAGTTTGAGTGAGGTAGGTTATTGGTTTTAGTTCAGTTTTGTTTGTTTGATTTGTTTTGATTTTTTCCTCTGTATCTGTTGTTATCAGTGGTGTAATTGTTTAGTACCTGGGATATCATCAATTGTTTCTGACAATTGGTCGATGAAATTTACATAATGATTAGGGTTTTTATAGAGAAAATGAACAATTGGTTTACAGAGTGGTCAAAGCTTGCTTGAAAAAATGAACTCAGTCTACTGTTAAGAATCGATGCATTTATATCAATGTAATGCAATTGAGGGAAAGAATGTACAATGCGTTTGTTGACAGATAAATTTAGTTTTTACCACTATTGTTTAAGCTTGTAGTTTCTCAAAACATTTGGAATTCATAGACTCAGGTACAGTTCATGTGTCTCAGCTTCTTTGATAATGAGGATCAGTATCTCTAAAAGAGTTAAGTTTACTTTTATCCTGATTAGTATCTCCATCTTTACAGTTATTTGCATGACTGGTTTAATAATGGGTATAGTAATTTATATAAAATTATGACAGTTGATATGTGGTTAGTGTATTGCAATAGAAGATGTCACGTATAGGTGCGCTACAGAAAATGGACAAATCATTTTTTGTTTCAATTTCAGTGAGGTGGTTTATTGGTTTAAGTTCAGTTTTGGTTGGTTGATTTGTTTTGGTTTTTTTATCATGTTTTCCTTTGCATCAATTGTTATCAGTGGTGTAATAGCTGGGTATTAATTAGTTCAAATGGTCTTGGATTGTTTCAGATTTTGGTTTATGTGTGTCAGCTGCTTTGATAATGGGGATCAGTATCTCTGAAAGAGTTATGTTTCCTTTTATCTAGATTAGTATCCCCATAATTACAGTTACTTGAATGACTGATTTAATAATGGGGATACTAATTTAGATAAAATTATGACAATTGATATGTGGTTAGTGTATTGCAATAGAAGATGCCACATCTAGCTGGGTTACAGAAAATGGACAATCTTCATGAGGAAACAGTACATAAAGCGAGAATGGTTGGTCTGGTAGTGAGGAACGTAGAGTTGGATCAACATATATTTATTAGTTTTCGAGGCAACAACCAACAATTGGGAAGATATAATCTGAGTGCGTTAATGCTTGTCAGAATGGGGCATGATTGGTTATGAGAGAAAATGTGAAAATGAGTCGAAACAAGATCAGTCTGTTCCTCCTCGATTTCAGGAAGATAACAAAATTCTCTATTCAAGCATGTGAAATTCAAGCAGTATGAAGATGAGTCTACTGCTCAAATGCTGATTTTGAGAAGAAATGTGATAATGAGTAGGAACAAGATCAGTCTATTGTCCATTAATTTCAGCAAGATAACAGAATTCTCAATTCAATCATGTGGAATTCAAGCACTGTGATTTTGTAACATTAGTTTCAAAGGTTCTATAATGACATTTGTAATAATATTTTACAGTTGATGGAGGAGAGTGAAATGGATTAATTAGTTCAATGTGTAATCAATTTACTTCATTTAAGTTTTTGCAACTTTGGTACAAATGTTTCAGTTTGTGCTGTTCTTGAAGAACAATTGATTAATTTAGATATATTTGCCCCGTGCTTGATTACATTGGATTTAAAAATGTTGCGATTACATTGTCATTTGAAATGTGTTTGGAACTGTTGAATGTTTTTTGTTTTTAAAAAAAAAAAAAAAAAGTAATTTGTGATTCAGAGGTGGGTCATTCACAAACAACCGTTATTTGTCATTTTTGCAGATTTGATGGATCACAGAAAAAGGTCGAAAAGAATGTGTGCTCAACATCTAAATCAAATGTAACTCAAAAGAAAAGAAATACGACTAATTTTGTTCAATCTGGAGCATGTGGTGTGGAAAATGTTGATACAAGTTCGACTAATATCAACGGTGGACAGGCACTATATCAAAGAAATAGAAGAGCTAGAGGTTTTTTTTTATTATTATATATGATATATCTTATTTTATATTTATTTTAATATAAAATAATGTTATTGTTCTTTTACTTATTGTGGTTTATTTATTTGAATGTAAATTTCAGCGTCATCGGTCAAGTATCAAGACTTGGGAGATATGGTAAATGTGTGTGGTGATTGCAATGCTCTATTTTGGTTAAGTGAGTCAAAACAAGTTTCAAAAAATTTCAGTATATACTGGTTGTTGTCGAGAGGGTAGAGTTTGTTTGCCACCTGCGCAACCTACTCCACCTTTCTTGGAAAATTTGCTCGATCCCAAAAACGGTCAATGCAGTGTAAATTTTAGGAAAAATATCAGAGCGTATAATACTATGTTTGCATTTACGTCTTTCGGTGCTGATATTGATACAACTATTAATGATGGTCACAGACCTTATGTGTTCAAAATTAGTGGACAAATATATCACTTAATGGGATTACTTATTCCTTAAGATGGACATTCTCCTAAATTTGCGTAATTATACATATATGATGTTGAAAATGAAGTTGCAAATAGACATCGAATTGCAAACAATTTGGATGTTGAAATTATTGAAGGTTTGTTACAGATGTTAAATGAATATAATGAACTGGTCAAATATTATCGGAGTTTGAGACATAGATACGTTGATAGAGATTTGCGCTGATTCAATTTACGTATTATTGATAAAGAAAGATTGAGAGCACAACAATATGAAGTACTTGCGAGCAGTGGGGTTGCCGGTTTGATAGTTGGTGATATTGGGCTAAACGATCCTGGTAAAGAGATTGTAATTGAAACAAACGAAAACAGGTTAAGACGGATATCCATGATATATGAAAAATATATGGCGTTTCAGTACCCAATATTATTTCCTTATGGAGAAGATGGATATAATATTAATTTGCAATTGTTACCTGGAAAAAATAATGTAAATCACAAGCGTACAAAAATGTCGATGTTGAATTTCGTAGCGTATTACATTCACGAACGGAGCAGTGAATTTCCAACTTTATTGAAGTGTGGTAGATTATTTCAACAATATATTGTGGATGCTTATGCAACAATTGAAGAAGATTGATTATTTTACATTCGTCGCAACCAGGACAAATATAGAGTTGAAACTTATGAAAGTATATATGACTCAATTACGAGCGGTAACAACAGTGGTCGAAATATGGAAGACGAATCCTATTACCAAGTTCGCATACTGGTAGTCCGCGTTATATGATAAGACATTATCAAGATGCAATGACTCTTTGTGGGCGGTATGGTTATCCTGATCTATTCATTACTTTTACCTGCAATCCTAAGTGACCAGAAATTACAAGAGCATTAAATGGTAAATATGGCAGTAAATCTGAAGACCGTCCAGATATTGTTGCAAGAGTATTTAAGATGAAACTCGATGATCTTATCAGTTACGTTAAGTCTGGAAAGCCATTTGGGAAGATAATAGCAGGTAAAGACTATTTTTAATTTATTTTTTTGTATTTGTACACTAATATTGTAGTTTGATTATTTATTTTTTTTTTATATTTTTTTTTTCACTAACAGATGTTGCAACTGTAGAGTTACAAAAAAGGGGATTACCTCACTGTCACATGTTATACTACTACTGATATTGATTCTATTATATCTACTGAAATTCCAGACGAAAATAGTTGTCCAGATTTATATAATATTGTCAGCTAGTCTATGATTCATGGGCCATGTGGAGTATTAAATTATTTCAGTTCACCATGTATGAAAGGCGGAATTTGTTCAAAATTATATCCAAAAGATTTTATTGCTAATACATCTTTTGGATCAAATAAAATTCCAATTTATAAACGCCGTGATGATGATACAAGATTTGTTTTGAAAAATGATGTCAAAGTTGACAATCGTTTTGTCGTACCTTACAATTCTGAACTTTTGTTACGGTATGATGCACATATAAATGTCGAGTTGTGTTCTCAATCATTATTAATTAAGTACTTATTTAAGTACATTAACAAAGGTCCAGATCGTGCAAGAGTTGGTATACAGTCTGATTACAACGATGAAATTACAAATTATTTAAACTGTAGATATATATCTTCGTGTGAGTTAGCTTGGCGATTATTAGAGTTTCCAATTCACGCTCGACACCCGTCTGTTGAACTATTAACTGTACATCTCCCTAATCAGCAAAGCATACTATTCAATCAATCTCAACCGTTAACAACAGTTGTGTCAAATCAAGGAGAAAATGATACTATGTTGACAGCGTGGTTCAAAGCAAATTCTAATCAAGATTTAAGTAAAGGAGCTAACAAACTTATATATGTAGAATTTCCATCTAAGTTTGTTTGGAATTCGAAGACCAAGAGTTGGAAATCAAGGAAAAAAGGATTGATGTTGGGTAGATTGGCGAATATTCATCCTACATGTGGTGAATTATACTACTTGCGGTTGCTTCTGAATGTTAAAAAAGGATGCACACGTTTTACTTCTATTAGAACTGTATCCGGTATTGTTCATCGTACGTATCAAGATGCATGTCGAGCGTTAGGTTTGTTGGGTGATGACAAAGAGTGGTTCGAAGCTTTTACAACTGTTATTTCTACAGCATCATCGTTTGAGTTGCGTCATTTATTTGTTACAATTATATTACACTACAATGTATCAGATTCTCGACATTTGTTAGATAAATTTTGGATGAACATGCGTGATGTCTTATTATATAGCACAAGACACATATTTAATGCACAACAATCAAATATCCCTCAAGAAGTTTTGTGGAATTCACTATTATTTCAATTAGAACAACTTTTTAACAACGCTTCAACTTTCTTAAAGGATTATAAGTTGCCAATGACTGATGCATAACAAGTATCAGAATTGGAAAACAGACAACTCCAGGAAGAGTTGCAATATGATCGCTCTATTTTATCACTAGAACATTCGATATTAGTTACAAAATTAAATAACGATAAAAAAATCGTATATGATAGAGTTGTTAAGACAGTTACAGATAAGAGTAACAGATTGTTTTTTGTATATGGACATGAAGGAACAGGTAAAGCGTACTTATGGCGCACAATAACCAGTAAATTACGTTTTGAAGGAAAAATAGTGCTAGCAGTCACTTCATCTGGGATTGCATCGTTATTGTTACCAAATGGTAGAACAACTCATTCAAGATTCAAAATTCCTCTTGATATAACTGATTGTTCAATTTGTTCCATAACAAAAGGTACTCATCTTGCTAAATTACTTCAAAAAACTGATCTAATCATTTGGGATGAAGCTCCGATGACAAATAAATATTGTTTTGAGAGTTTAGATAAATCTCTTCAGGATCTATTATCGCGCCGTTCAACATCTCGATCTATTTTGCCATTTGGTGGCATACCAATTGTGCTAGGTAGTGATTTCAGGCAAATTTTACCTATTATACCCAGTGGAACTAATGCAGATATAGTAGATGCAACATTGAACAGTTCGTATTTATGGAGGTTATTTCATATCTTTCACCTAACTATCAAGATGAGATTATTCAGAGAAGGAATAAATGCCGACGAAAGGGAAAAAATGTTGAATTTGCAAAATGTTACTCAAAATTGGTAATGGTGAAATATGTGCAATTGATGATTTTGAAGATGTGGATGCTTCATGGATTGAAATTCCAAAAGATATATTAATTGATAATAGTGAAAATCCAATAGCTTCTATATTTAATAGCACATTTCCAAATTTCAGCGAAAAGTTTTACAACGTTGATTATATTAGAGAGCGTGCAGTTATTGTCCCAAAAAATGTAACAGTAAAAGATATTAATGATTATGCAATAACTCTATTACCTGGTGAAACAGTAACTTATTTAAGTGTTGATACAATTTGCGAAACCAGTGATAGTGCAGATAATTTTAGTGCTTTATACCCGCAAGAACTGTTAAATGATTTGGAGTTTAGTGGATTACCGTCACATAAATTAATATTGAAAAAGCACATGCTTGTAATGTTAATGAGAAATTTAAATCAAACATATGGTCTCTGTAATAGAACAAGATTAATAATCACAAATCTATTTCACAAAGTTGTTGAAGCAAGAGTATTGACAGGATCAAATGTTAATCAAAAAATCTATTTACCAAGAGTTAATCTATCTGGATCAAATCACAGATGGCCATTCAAATTGAAGAAACGGCAATTTCCAATAAGGCCATGTTATGCAATGACAATAAATAAAAGCCAAGGACAATAAATATACAAAAAATATTGTGTACAAAGATGTTTTACAAAAGTTGCAATAGGTTAGTTATAATTCACAAATTTGTTCTACAAGAGTAAACCCGAATGTTGAATAACAAAATGCTCAAAAGATTTTATTAATCCTATTTGTATGACTCATGCATTTTGCAAATGCTCAACAAGCAAGTAGAAAATGAATTTTATTGTTTATGGTGGAGTAAAGTTAGATATTGTTATCATTTTGCAAAACGAATAGCATTTGAGTGAGCTGCATTTTGATTGCGTTTCGGCGAAATTAATTACATGTTCATACCAAAACTAAATTGTAAATAGAGTTACAATATATCAGTTATACACTATATATGTAAATAATATATAAATAATTTATCGAATTATTAAAAAATTCGTTCTTTTATAGGTGTATGTAATTTTTACTATTTCTCATTACTTGAAAAACAATGTTATATATTTTTAAAGTGATTATGTTATAGTAATTTATAAATTGAATATTTTAAAACGTGCATATACTCATGTAATTATAAATAATTATTTTTCACTATGAAATATAGTTAGATGTGTTGAAGGAAAATACCATAAATGTCCCTTCGTCAAAGTAACTGACGATAGCGAATTAGGAAATTAGTATTAATCTGATGTAACGTTTCAATCAGTGTTTATTACCATAAATGTAATTATGTTTCCATTGTAATCGTCACCCTATATAAAGGGGTTCTCTAATGAAATGAGCAGACAGATTGCGTTTTACTTTTACACGTTATCAGCACTTTGCCTAACCATGAGTTTTTAGAAAAAAAAAAAAGAGAAAAAAAAACAACACGAAAAAAACCCTAATTTTTTTTTTCTTTTCTGTTTTTCTGCCTCTGCCGCCCTAGCCCTCCAGCAGGCCGCCGCTGCCCCTCGTGTTCCTAGCCGCAGCCCCGCCCGAAGTCAACCGGATCCACCGATTGGCGTTGGCCACTCCAAACCGGATCCACCGGCCTTCCACTGCCTCGATCCGAAGCCTCGATCCCGATCCGAAGCCACTGCCTCGATCGGCGTCTCCCACTCCAAACCGGATCCCCGACGACGCTCCCGATCGGACCTCTCCGATCTCGGCCTCGCCACCACCTCACGCTCCGTTTCTGACCCAGAACCGGCCTCCGATCGGCTCGATACTCCGGTCCCGGCCCTCCGCTCGACCCCGATCCGATCCCCTTCGATCGGCGCCCCGATCTGGCCCCCCCCCCTCGATCAGCGCCCTCGATCCGTCTCCGATTCGGTCTCCTCGACGCTAGCCCAGCCTCGATCCATCGCCGATTCGGTCCCCTTCGAACCTGCGACGCCACCCGAGCCACGCCGCAGCAGCAGCCCAGCCGGAGTCCCGATCCCGTTTCTACCGACGATAACTCGTCGGGAAAGGACTGCTCCAGAAGATTCTGCCGACAACAAATTCGTCGGCAGAGATTGTGCGACCCGACCCGGTTGTTTCCCTCGACCCGACCCGACCCGCGAACAGAAAACAAATATTTACCATTTCTGGTAAATTAAGGTTAGTTTTCTGAAAACTTACTGAAGTATAAAATAAATAATTACTGTTTACTACTACTGTTTAATGCAATTAATTGTAAATGTGAAATTTGATTGTATATTTGGTATTTTTACTGCCTACATAAATGTTTATATATATATGTGTGGTAAATTAAGCATTAAAATTTATAAGTGGTAGACTTTATGCAATATTTTTCATTTATATGTTATCTCGAAATTAATATGACATCGTTTTTATATGCGACTATTGTATGCTATTTTTTGTTAATTAAGTATCACGCATGCTATATGTATTTTGTTAAATGTTGAATTATTCCGCATATATTATGTTTAGTATAATGCCATGATAAAGAAATTTCATGTGCGTTACAAAATAAGCACAAATTTACCATGTGATAAAGTATTTTCACAAAGCATCGAAAATGTGTGACCACTATGAATTCTGGTCTCAAAATCCAATTCACATTATTGGCAATTAATTATTGTGGATGTCTTACGACTACATAATTAATATATTCTTCACTCTTGTTTATGTAGATGGCTGATCCAACTCGACCCGAATTTGAAATACTGGACTCAGAAGGAATTGAGTACCACCGATGGGTTTCGGATGTGGAAACTGCATTTATTGCAAAAGACTATACTTTCACTATCCACCCCTCCACCGACCCTAAAGACGAAGAACCGTCTGCAAAAGTCAAAGCAAATGCCTTAATGTTTCTGAGGCGACATATTGACTCCAGCTTACGCTGGGAGTACCTTCAGTTAAAATCACCTAAAGAACTGTGGGATGCCCTGAAGGGACGTTTTGGGAATATTCATGACACTTTACTCCCAGAACTGACTGCTCAATGGAATGAAATCCGTTTGCTTGACTACAAAAGGGTTAATGAATTTAACAAAGAAATGTTGCGCCTTAAAGCACGCCTTAATTTCTGTGGCAAGGAACTCACAGAAGATGATATGATCCAGAAGACTCTTTCCACTTTTCCTACTTCAGCTCTTATACTAGCGAACCAGTATAGGTTGGAGTATGACAAGAAAAATATCACAACTTTCAACAAACTGATCAATATGTTGCAAGTGGCAGAGCGACATGATCAAGTTCTTCTGAATAATAATGCCAGACCTGTTGGGACAAAGAAAATTCCTGAGGTCAACTATGGCAAAATAAAAGGTGGAAAGAACCCCAGAGAAAAGGGGGTTGGACGTGCTGAGCCCTACCCACGTGGGCACAATACACCACGTGGCAAGGCACCCATGGGCCGTGGTATGGGCCATAGGATGGGCCGTGGAGGCCCTCCTAACGTATGGCGCAGAGAGGGTGGTGCTGGTCCTAGTGGCCATGGTGGTCCTAGTGGCCATGGTGGTCCTACTGGCCATGGTGGTCCTAGGGCAAAGGTGCAAAAGGCACCCAAGAACCCTGCACTCAAAAGGGATAGAGTTGGAAATGAACCTTGCTATAGGTGTGGAGCTACTGAGCATTGGTACAAGAACTGCCAGGCAAGCAACAAAGTAGCAGCCAATTACAAGAGGTATAGGGAGTCTAGAGAACAAGAGGCTCACTATATGGAAGATGGAGGCGATGACGCTGATGTCAACCTCACAATTGCAGACTTCAATGGCAACATGAACCCTGCTCAGTCTATGGATGTTCCAGACTTTGATTGATCTGCTTAATTTTAATTAGACTATGGTTTTTTGGTCTTAAAGTTTATTTGAATAATGGCCTGTTGAATTGGTTTTTGATGTCCAAGACTTTGATTTGATTATTGTTGGCTTATTAATAAATTTCGGATTTTATTCTAAAGTATTGAATTTTATTCGATTTTGTTTCCTATATATATACATGGTTCGAAAAAAAAACACTATTATGATGTGAAGCAATACATCTAGCAAATAAAAGAAAATATTATGAGAATGAAAAGAATATCATACTCTAAAGAATATGAGATATACTTTTCGACTTTATATAATAATCCCATCCCATTTAATTGTAGGAATGTATCGAGGAGAAATAGAGTGCTTAGCTGATAGTGGGACTACTCACACTATCTTAAGGAATCGACAATTATTTGTTGAATTAATTCCTTATAACACATCTGTGACAATGTTAGAGGGATCATCCCAAGTAATACAGGGGCGAGGAAAGGCCTCCTTTTTGATGCCTAATGGCACAATGATAAAAGTCACAAACGCCCTATATGCACCTAGAGGCAATCGAACCTTATTAAGTTTCAAAGATATTCGTGCCAACAATTATCATTTGCAAACTTACTGTGAGAATGTAATTGAATATTTGAATATTACTTCTTATGAATGCGGAAGGAAACGCATTTTAGAGAAACTAATGCGTCAAGATAATGGATTATATTTAACTACCATCCGGATTATCGAATCTTATGCTGTCACCAACAAAGAAATTTGGGACACTGACGCATACAGGCTTTGGCATGACCGACTAGGACACCCCGGTCGGGACATGATGGTTCGTGTTTTAAAGAACTCACACGGACATCCATTCTTCCGAGGAAGAAATAAAATGGGACACAGATCCGACACAATGCAAAGTGCCGGTCGTAGTACTACTTCAACACACCCATTATCTTCTAAAGCACCAGAAGCGCTGTGTCCCTCTGCCTCATTGACTATTTCAACGGCACATCACTCATTTTGCAAAGCCTGCTCTTTAGCAAAAACAGGATCGAGACCTTCCTATGCTAAAGACATGAAACAAAACATTCCATTCTTACAAAGGATACAAGGTGATATATGTGGACCTATCCATCCAGAATGCGGGCCATTCAAGTACTTTATGGTTCTGGTAGATGCTTCGACACGCTGGTCACATGTCGCATTATTGTCCACAAGAAATGCTGCATTTGCAAAACTCTTAGCACAAGTTATACGTTTAAGGGCTCACCACCCTGATCACCCTATTAAGTCTATAAGGCTTGATAACGCTGGAGAGTTCACATCAAAAGTATTTGATGATTATTGCATGTCAATTGGGATCGATGTAGAGCATCCTGTACCCCATGTGCATACACAAAATGGTCTCGCAGAGGCCATCATCAAAAGGCTACAGATGGTGGCTAGGGCACTGGTTATGCGCACCAACATGCCTATATCTGCTTGGGGTTATGCAATATTACATGCAGCTTTACTTATTCGTTTCAGACCCACTGCTAGCCAACCATTTTCTGCATACCAGTTGGTCACTGGATATGAGCCTGATATTTCACACTTACGCATATTTGGTTGCGCAGTATATGTGCCTATTGCGCCCCCACAGCGCACTAAAATGGGTCCTCAGAGACGATTAGGTATTTATGTTGGATATGAATCCCCAACTATTATCCGCTATTTGGAACCTTTGACAGGCGATCTCTTTACCGCTAGATTTGCGGACTGTCACTTTGATGAGACTGTCTTCCCGTCGTTAGGGGGAGATAAGAAAAAGGATTTTCTAAGGGAACGACAGGAATTGTCGTGGTCTGTCCCCACTCAGTCTCATTTTGATCCCCGCACTTCACAATGTGAAAGTGAAGTGAAAAGAATAATCAATCTTCAGAACGTAGCTGATTCGATGCCTGATGCGTTTTCTGAGATTGCTAAAGTGACAAGATCACATATACCAGCTGCAAATGTGCCTGCAAGGTTAGAAGTCCCCAAACAGGGGCACAATGCAGCAGATAGAGGCATTGGAACCACACTTAGTGGAGGTGTGGTTGAGGCCGTGGCTTCCCAAAGGAAGAGGGGAAGGCCACTTGGTTCGACTGACACTCACCCAAGGAAAAAGAGGGCGAGTAAGGCACAACCCGATCCATTAATCATCAATGTAGAGAATCCCTCACATGAGATTGTCTCTGACTATAGTTATGTCCATGAATCAATACTGGAGGACGCTCCGATGTTTGAAATGATTCCAGAGAACAAAGAAATCTCAATGGATTATGAGGAGGCATACTTGATGGAAAGATCTTCCATGTACATTGATGATGTATTTGCATACACTGTTGCTCAAGGAATCATAGAGCACGATGATATCGAACCACGCTCTGTTGCAGAATGTCAACAAAGAGCAGATTGGCCTCAATGGAAAGTAGCAATCCAGGCAGAACTAGATTCTCTGACAAAGAGACAGGTATTTGGTCCGGTAGTGCTAACCCCACCAAGTGTAAAGCCTGTAGGACATAAATGGGTCTTTGTCAGAAAGCGTAATGAGAAGAATGAAGTCCTAAGGTACAAGGCTCGCCTTGTGGCGCAAGGTTTCTCACAACGCCCTGGAATTGACTACGAGGAGACGTACTCTCCCGTAATGGACGTTATAACGTTCCACTACTTAGTTAGTTTGGTAGTTTCCGAAGGATTGGAAATGCAGCTCATGGATGTGGTTACAGCATATCTCTATGGGGATCTTGATTCAGAGATATATATGAAAGTGCCTGATGGCCTTCCATTGCCCAAATCAAGTGACTCTAAACCACGGAGTGCGTTTGCAATCAGATTGAAACGCTCACTTTACGGATTGAAACAATCCGGGCGGATGTGGTATACCCGTCTAAGTGACTACTTGATTGGGAAGGGATATAAGAATGATGAACTATGCCCCTGCGTATTCATAAAGAAAACAAGTTCCGGATTTGCAATTGTAGCTGTGTATGTCGATGATATGAACATAATAGGTACTCTTAATGAAATAAGAGAAACCGCGAGCTATTTGAAATCCGAGTTTGAGATGAAAGATCTTGGGAAAACTCGGTTTTGTCTAGGTCTTGAACTAGAACACCGAGCTTGTGGAATACTTATCCACCAGTCTGCGTATGTCCAAAAGATACTCAGGCAATTTAACATGGACAAAGCGCATCCTGTTAGCACTCCCATGATCGGTCGGAGTTTGGATATAAAGAAAGATCCATTTCGCCCAAAGGAAGATGACGAAGAGCTATTGGGAGCCGAAATTCCCTACTTGAGTGCAATAGGCGCATTATTGTACCTAGCTCAATGTACCCGACCTGATATTGCATTCTCAGTGAATTTGTTAGCTAGATTTAGCTCAGCGCCAACGCAGCGTCATTGGAATGGTATTAAGAACATATTTCGATACCTAAAAGGAACCATTGACTTGGGCCTATTCTATCCCTACACAAAGGAAAAAGGGAACACAAATGAAAATGTAATCCCTAAAGGAAATGTCGATAGAGAAGGTACCACCCCCCACACTGAAACCCCAAATAATGTATTAATTGAGTTTGCTGATGCAGGGTACCTCTCTGACCCACATAAAGGTCGTTCTCAAACTGGTTATGTATTTACCATTGGGAATACGGCGATATCTTGGAGATCAACCAAGCAAACCCTTGTGGCTACCTCCTCGAACCACTCAGAGATCATAGCTCTACATGAGGCGGTCCGTGAGTGTATATGGCTGAGATCCATCATTACACATATTCGAGGGACTAGTAATTTAAGTACAACCACTGAATAGCCTACCTGCATTTATGAAGACAATGCAGCTTGCATCGAACAGATGAAGCTAGGTTATATCAAGGGTGATAATACAAAACACATATCGCCAAAGTTTTCCTATAATCAGCAACAACAAGCTCTCCTCAAGATTCAAGTGAATCAAGTAAGGTCTGAGGAGAATGTAGCAGATTTGTTTACCAAATCATTACCCAAAGCAATATTCGAGGAACATGTGAAAAACATAGGAATGCGAAAACTTTCAAAGCTTCCTTGATTAATGTAAGGATCAGGGGGAGATGTAGACTTCAGGGGGAGTCTAATCTACACATGTCATCCTCAAAGGTTAAAGGTGCGTTGTGCTCTTTTTCCCTTCGTCCAAGTTTTATTTTGTCCCACTGGGTTTTGTTACTTGGCAAGGTTTTTAATGAGGCAACGATCTATGCACCATTTCGTCTTTGACTTGGCACAAGGGGGAGTGTTGAAGGAAAATACCATAAATGTGCCTTCGTCAAAGTAACTGACGATAGCGAATTAGGAAATTAGTATTAATCTGATGTAACGTTTCAATCAGTGTTTATTACCATAAATGTAATTATGTTTCCATTGTAATCGTCACCCTATATAAAGGGTTCTCTAATGAAATGAGCAGACAGACACTACTACAAAAAACTCAATACACAACACAAATCAGACAACACTTTGAAAGTTACATGTTGTGTGAATCACTGAACTGTTTCAGACGACCTAAAGTGAATAATTTGTGTTGTATGATGGTACACATTTTTCATATTCTGAAAAAAAAATTTCCAGATTTTGTCACACAACTCTGAGACACATTTTCTGTTGTATGATTAATGAAAATCTTGGCGGCAGAATTCCCTCCGACATTGAAACTCAAATTTGGGCAAGGTCTAGATGGACAGACAACATAGTTATTGTTTTGTGTTGTGTGATAATGTCACATCCTGCATTAGGTGTCACCAAGTGCAAAGTGACAAATACTTGTACAACAGAATATCGTAGTTTTGTTGTATGAGTTGGTTTGCTTGTCATTGCCCCATTTTCATTTTGGCTCCAATGGCAGAGGTAGAATTTCTGAAAGCGGGAAAGTTGCCTCTATGGTTTTTTGGTTTTGAAAAACATACATGTGCTACAATTCTCACAACAGTGTATTTTGATTCTGTTGTGCAATTGTTTTGCTGCTTCTACAAGAACACTCTTATGGAATACCTAGTATAAAGCAAAGTAAGTTGGTACAACTGTTTAAAAGTGTTTAGTTGTGTGAATGTAAACCTAATAAGGTCATGCCAAACTTGCCAAATTTTAGGAGAGCGGCAAATTTCCCTCTTTTACCAAATGTTTGAGTCAAATTTTTATTTTCTGTTGTGCCAGAAAGTTGGGCAAATTTTAAGACACATTCAATTGAACGTACTCTCGGGTTCCCTCTCTTCACAAAAACCCATATCTCTATTACTCTCACAAAAACCAACAGCTCTCTCTTACAAACCCAGAGAAACCCTCGCTCTCACAAACCCACAGCTCTCACAAACCCACAGCTCTCTCTTACAAACCCAGCCTCCTCTCTAGCGCAGTCCTCTCTCACAATTACTCTCGTCAGCTTCTCAGTCCCCGCCGCCGAACCTCGCAGCCGCCTGAAAGCTCTCCATCCTCCTCTGATTCTTCCTCCGCCTCGCCGCTCCTGCCCTCCGCCTCGGTCGCCGCTCCCGCCTCCGCCTCTTGGCATCCGCCCCTTCGCCTAGGTCGCCGCCCCTGCCCCAGCCTCTCCCTCTCGAACCCGAGCTGTCTCTCTTTGTCTCTTTCTCTCCCACTTTCTCACTGTCTCTCTTTCTCTCTCTCTCCCTCTTTCTCACTGTCTCTCTCGTTCTCTCTGTCTCTCCCTCTCTCTTTCTCTCGATCTGTCTCTCTCCCTCTTTCTCTCTGTCTCTGTCTCTCTTTCATAGTTTGGTTTTTGCCACAATTTTGTATGAATTCACACTTTGGTTTGACAAAAGGTGTTAACTTTGCTGATTTTATGACTGCAAGTGTTGAATTGAGCAGGTTGGGTTGTCGAATGAGCTTTGTTAGCTTGTGTTGTATATGATCTTGCCACAATCATGATTCGTTTTTTCTTCTCTATTTTTTCTATTTTGATAAAGAAAGCTTGAATCTTTTTATGTTGTGTGCCTAATGGTGATTAAACTATATGTTCAATGGGTTTGGAACTGCTTATATGTCTGATTACTGGGTCTGAAGTTGTTTGGTTAGATGAGTTAAGCTGGATGTTTGATTACTATCAATCCCAGTGAAAGTCTTTGTCTTTGATGTTATTGATTTGTCAGTCTCTAATCTAGAGTTTATTGGATTCGTATTTTATAGTGGTCTTTGATCTTTCAGGAGAACAAGGAAGGTCTTGAAGGCCCGGGCCCAAGGTAGGGGGAAGCAGCAGTTAGGGCGAAAGTAACTAAACTGGAGAGAAAGAAGTAAAGTAGGTGGTTAGGGTAGTTTTAAGAGGATTGGGTTGGTATATAAACCAAGAGACACCGCTGTGTGCGAATTAGGGCGTAAAAGAAAAGACGAAGCCGTAGAACAGGGCGGGCTCTTTTTTGTGTGGAGCTACTACTTATCCCTTTTTCAACATCACGGTATGCCTCCTTCGATTCGATTCTCTCACTCCCTCCTTTTAATATCCTTGTTATTCTGAGTTTGGGAGTCAGCTCCTTGATTTGGATGCGTGGCTCTGATGAGGTTTTGTTTTGGTGTTTTGAAAACGGAAAAGATGGATCGGTACCAGAGAGTGGAGAAGCCAAAAGCAGAGACGCCTATTGATGAAAATGAGATTAGGATTACCAGCAAGGGGAGGATGCGCAACTACATCACTTACGCCATGACCCTTCTTCAGGTATCTCTTCTGTTCAAATGGTGCTTTTATGTTTTTATCAGACTCCAAGTTTAAGTGTTTAGTTGTGGCTTATCTCTTTCTCTATGTTTCACTTCATAATCTTTTTCTTTAAATACCTTCCTAGAAATTTACAATACAAAATCCAAAGACAGAAGCTTTTCTCAGTTTTGGATCAGATTCAAGGAATTGAAGGTGAATCTCGATCTGGGTTTTCAGGATTTGCTTTGGGGGTTTTGATTCGACCCAAAGGTGCCATCTTTTTTTTTTTCTATGAGATTGTGCTTCTCTGATGGACTCAAACGCTGTACAGTCTTCAAGAGGATATAGAGCTCAAGCTCCACTGGTTAGTCTTCTCACTGTTCTCTCAGGCCCCTTTTGGATTTTGTGTTCTTCTGATAGTTTTGCTTGTGTTTACTATGAATTCATGACGTTATGGAGGTACCCAGTTCAGAATTTAGTGAAATGGGTTGAAATTTTCGAGGAAATTTGGTTGATTTTGCAGTGTTTCATGTTTAGTGTTATGCATCGTGCTTTTGATTTGTTGTTTTCATGAAATATTTAGGGTACTTGGCTGTATTTGGTTAAATGTGTGATTCTTATGGGGCAAAATTTTGAGATGAGCTTATAGTTGGGGGTTGAAAATTTTAGTTGTTTTGTAGGAAATGGAAGTTTTTGGTTGACGTAGGAACTCCTCCAAGCCATTTTCCCTTTGGCTTGATTTTGTGCGAGTTTGTTTGGAATTTGAATTTGAGCATAGAACATTGTGTAATGTGTATATTCCACCTAAATTGGTTCAATGAAAAGGTGTATTCTTCCGAAATCGGCCTGGGAGTCTCTGGAAGCCGAGTCAAAGACTCCGGTACCGGAGCCGAAGCTCGAGAGCGGATGGTTTCGCGGCCGTAGTAAATTCAAGAGCCCTATGCTTCAGCTCCATAAAGGTATTGCCCTAATTTCATGTCCTAATAGTTTACTTCAGGTTACATTTGTTGCCAAGTAATTCAATTGAGGCTTTTGATTTTGTTTGTTTGCAAAAGATTGGATTTTGTCAATGTGAAAGTGGTTAATTTGATTGTTTTAGCTTTGTATGAGGAAATCATAGTCTTTAATCTGTAATGTGAAGTCTCAGAAGTTATTTTCTACTGGTTGAGGTTTGATTTTGAGCTGGGTTTTTCGTGTTTTTGATATTTACATAGAAAGTTAGGACCTTTCTGAGGAGAAGGATGTTTAGTTGTAATGTGGTAAATGTGTAATTTGAAGTTTGTTGATTGGTATGTCAGAGATTCTGGACTTTTGTGAGTTTCTATCCCCAACTCCGCAAGAGGAAGAGGCACGGAGGACAGCAGTAGAACGTGTTTCAGAGGTTATCAAGTATATATGGCCTCGATGCGAGGTATGATTTTTATTGGCTGTGGGGGTTAGTATGGATGAGTATGCGTGAGTGTAGTTAAAAGCTCATAATAAGCTGATGTTGTCCTCTGAATGCTGCTTTGCAGGTTGAGGTTTTTGGGTCATTCAAGACGGGGCTATATCTACCAGCGAGTGATATTGATGTAAGTTTACGGATTTTGATGTTAAGTCTGAATGTTGAAGTTCAATATGTGAATTTGAGACTCCTGTATATAATGCATGTTAAGTCTGAGGATTAGCTTGAATATAGGAGGTTATCAGTGAGGCTAGCTGCCTCTAAATTCATTTATGTTCTGTTATGCATTTGAATCAAATTACTAATTTGGATATGGTTTATTCTTTAAAACTAGCAAAACCCTGAAAGTTTTTCATGCTCTTTCCGTCTCGTTATATCCAATCCCGGGTGAATTGTGATTAAGTAATGCAGCAGTTTACTTAATTGGACTGTAATGTTGCTGTGAGTGACACTATGAATCCCTTGCACTTTGCCCATATACGGGCACCTCACCAACCAGGAAGCTACATACCAAACTGCTTCATCAGTAAACTAAGTAAAAGACCACGATGGAAAATGAAAGAACTTGATATGATTCATCACATAACTAAATACTTGAACCTGATTAAGTGCTAATATGAAAGAACTTGATATGATGCTGATCAGCTTGAGACAAACTTATTACTAATAGGTCAGATGATGCAAAAATATAATGAAGTATACATTTGGATTTAAACTTATTACAATCTTCTATATCTGTTTTACTACCCCCATTAAAGAATTGTGTTTTACATTTTTGGGGTTTTATGTAGTTTTAGAAACTCGAGTTTCTTAAACTGCTACTATATGCTAAAGACCCAAGTTTCTTAATCTGCTGCTATATTTTCTTAATCTACTTATTTTTGGGTTTTATTTTTTTTTTCTCTTAACAAGGATTCCATGCCTGCACATTGTTTACAATTTCTTTATTTATTCCTGTAAGATCCCCCATCTTTTTCTCTTAATTTTCTTAATCCGCTACTATATTTTATAGGTTGCGAAATATAAAGATCCACGCGATGCTTGTGCTGCAATTGTTGCCGAATCTTATAAACTTTGGCTGCAGTATGAAACCCGTACAGATGATATTACAGTGATCGTGGTGCATGTAGATGGGCTAACTGCTGTAAGAGGACTTGTTGTCCAGAATATGATGTTTTTATATTTTATGTTAAATCTTATTTCCACAGACTGCTGTTGGTCAATCAGTACATCCTGGTTGAATTTGTATGTGGTAGAGGGTGTGCAGCTTTTAATTATAGCTAGGAATGTAGCAGCTTAGGCTATTTACATGTATGTGGTACAATGATCACTTGAATGAAATGTATTAAAGCTTAATTTATATGCAATGGTTTCGATTAATTTTTTTTGCGGTAATGGTGCAGGTTTTGTACAACAGTGTACATGCTTTTGTGTTAAATATGTTGTATGTTTGAAGTTCAGACAACAAATTTTTATATGACCAAAAGCTTAAGTCTATTGTGTGATACAACATTACAACAAGCTAGTTAGATGATTAAATCAGTTGTGTGAATCATACAACTCAATAAATATGAAACGAAACCAGTTGTCTGAATCAGACAACTAAATAAGTGGGAGATGAAAACTGTTGTGCGAATGAGACAACAGAATAAAATTGCAATATTCTGTTGTATGTTTAAAACTTACACAACATAAAAGTATGTATATTCTGTTGTATGAACTAGACATGTCAGTGCAGCGAATGCCAAGCCAGCCATGGCATGGCATATAAGTTGTACAACAGAAATTATAATCTGGTTGTTGGACGTTTCATCACACAAGCTCGAGATATACGACGGTTTTTTCGAACTTACACAACGGTGCAGCACCGTTGTGTATTGAGTTTTTTGTAGTAGTGAGATTGCGTTTTACTTTTACAAGATGTAAAATATTTAGCTATTAAATTTACAAAAAATATTTTTACATAAAATCCCAAATTAATGATCTTTCTTTTTATTATTCAATATCTGTTTGATTAATCAAATGTGTCATGTTTTAAATTTATATATATCCTAACAAGCATCTGATTAAGCCACTGATCGATTATATATTAACAAGATCAGTTGTTTGAGCAAACCACGACTAAATTGCAAATAAATTTACGATTTGTTGTAGAATAATCGGAATTGGTCTACTCATTTCATTGATAATCCCCTTTATATAGGGTGAGTATTACAACGGTAATAGGAAATACATTAATGACAATAATGACTACATAATTATCTATCGTCCGTTACATTGACGAAGGCACATAATACGTTTTTCCTTCAACACTCCCCCTTGTGCCGAGTCAGGGGTAACATGGTGCATGTGGTGTTGCCTCATTAAAAACCTTGCCAAGTAACAAAAACCCAATGGGAGAAAATAAAACTTTGGTCTAAGGAGAAAAAGAGCACAACGCACCTAATACATTTGAAAACAACATGTATGTGCTAGACTCCCCCTGATGTCTGCACCTCCCCCTGATTTTTACATTAATCATGGGTTTCTCCCTGATTCTTTCATTTGATCAAGGGAGCTTCAGTCTTATTAGCATACTTATGCATTTTCACATGTTTTTCCAAATGTGACTTTGAGCAATGATTTAGTAACTAAATCTTGCCACATCGTCCTCAGATCCAACTTGATTTACTTTGATCTTGAGGATAAGGTTGTTCATGAGCCGAATACATAGGATCATATTGAACATCAGGTTCACTCATGGTATGACCTTCATATAACAAAATAGTCATAACTTCGTCTAGAGTATGGGTGAACCATTAAGAGATTAGAAATTGATCTGTAATAACAGATTTTCTTATCTCACCTTTAATGCGTTTTTCTTTACGCATAGTTAGCTATGACGTGGATAATTTCTTTATCATGTCACATTCTATGTAGAGATTGAATCAGCCCAAATCTTTCATATCTTTAATGAAAGAACGGTTTGCGTTGCGTAGGCGCATAGCTAGACATAGCTTTACAAATTTACATCGAATGAGAGGTCGAGTCTTACATATTATGTTTAAGTACAATCATGCGTCATTGCACTTGTATAGGAATTTCATTTCCCAATACTTCTTCGTCATCTTCCTTTAGATGAAAAACGGATCTATTGTTAGAGTAAAGACTTCGACTGATCATGGGAATATCTGTAGGCCTCACTTTATTCTTTAGAGTGCCTAAGCCGATTGATGGATGATCACCATCATTACAGTCCTTGAGTTCCATTTCAAGACTGTGTATTCCCAAAATCTTTTTCATTCTCAACTTAGGATTTACAATACACTGAGTTTCTCTTATTTCATTTAGAGTTCATATATATCCATAATGAAAACGCAAGGGCATAATTCATCAATCCCTATCCAATCAAGTAGTCACTTTAGTGAACGTTTCAATTTCTTTTGCAAACGTACTCATGTGATCTAGAGTCACTTGATTTGGGTGGATGAAGTCCGTTTAGGATCCTCATGTATATCTCTTAATTTAGATCCCCATAGAGATATATGTTTTGATCACTTTTCATAAGCTGCATGTTCAGTTTTTCGGAAACTACCAAACTGACAAGGTAGTGGAGTACAATGACATCCATTATGAGAGATTGTCTCATCGTAGTCCATTACGAGAGAATATCTCCTCGTAGTCGATTCCAGTGCGTTTTTGAGAGACCTTGCGCCATAAGGTGAGTTTGCATACTCTTATTCTCATTACGCATTCTAACAAAGATATATTTGATAGGGTTTACATTTGCGGTGTCGGCGTCACCTGCCCAAATACCTATCTCTTTGTTTATACTGGATCGCTTCTTTCCATTAGGCCAGTTTACTAAGTTGACATTTTTCAACGAAGTATGGTTCGATAGTAGACTCATTATTCCACGTCCTCATGTACACTAGTGTAATGTGTTTGTAGAGATCTCTATACTTTAAGGATTGGTTCTAACATTTGAGGCGTCCCCCAATGATAACCACAATCCATAAATATTCTCATGAGACGGATTTGAGTATCACTGATCAATAGATCAGGTTGTGCCAAACTTGTTTTCTTCCTTTACACAAGTATGTATCGAACCTAAGGTGGCCTCCCCCTCTTCCTTGGAGAGCCACGGCCTGTGACACCATTTATGCCACTTATGGCGTCACCATGCCACCATCCATGGTGGCAGTGCAATACCCAATTCCTCTTGGGTGGTACCATGTCCTTTTGATAAAACACAATCCTTGCAGGTATATTTGCAGCAGGTTTATGTGATCTCGTCACTTTAATGTATAAGATATCTACACACCTTACTTTGTGTGATTTTTGGGGATCGAGATGAGACACAGTGGGGACAAACCACGACAATTCCTGTCGTTCCACTTGAACATGCTTGTTCTTATCTCCCCCTAACGACGGGAAGACTGTCTCATCAAAGTGACACTCCGCAAATCTAGCGGTGAAGAGATCGCCTGTCAAGGTTTCGACATAGCGGACTATAGCTGGAAGTTCATATCCAGCATAAATATTTATTCATCTCAATGGACCCATCATTATGCGCTGTGGCGGCGCAATTTTGGCACATAAAAACATTTAATGGAGCTCAAGGATTGTAGATCCGTGTCAATCCAAAAGAGCTCAAGGATTATAAGTTCGTTTGAAATCCTTTAAAATCCTCACACATAGTCACTAGCTATGGTGTAAATTGGTTCAATGATGATGGCCATAGATGAAAAAGTAACGCTGCATGCAAAAATTACATAACCCAAAACGGAAGTATTGGTGTGCTTTACAAATATTAAGACTATTACTGTAGTCGTTTTCCGTGAGACCAATTGGGTTTTTATATATAGGAATATGATGTCCATTACAAATCCCATATAATAAGCCATAAAATCATCACACCTACGGAAATTAACCCGGCCTAAGTGCTTTGACTTTCTAGCATAAGCAGCGTAAATTTTAATTGTGGATGGTGTCATGACACGTGACCGGTGTGTCGACACAACAACCAACACCATAAAATATCTATGGTGTCCGCAAGTTGGTTGAATCGATCCACTGAATCCTCTTTTGATTCAATATAACAACATAATGAGAAACTCATGTGTCCTTTGCATATGATGATCTCAATCATAATTGCTTTAACGAATAGGCTTTGAATGATGTACTTTTATCCATAAAATCATGACGGATAGGAGAAGCATAATAAGGTATAAATGCATATGCTTGTGCATCAAATATATTATAATGCCACATTGGGGGAGCGGCGAAATTTAGGAATTGAACATACGTCTTCAACCCTATATGACAATATTTGAGGATAAAATGTTCATTGATCGTCCTCAGATTCGTGTGTGAACCATATTCTTCTGGTGTTTGCTTCTATTTATCCAAAAATATGGGTGTCCATAGTAGTTTCTTTAATGTATGGATCACCATATCAAAGCCAATCTATGTCAGAATTCCAAAAGATCATTTTCTTATGACGTTGGATTTAATTAGCGGTTACTTAGAACCTACTAAGTTGACATATAATCTTCTCTAATACTCGTTTACATTCGCAGTCATTTAGAGGTAATGCAAAGGAGCTCAAATGAATTCTCACTTGTATCTTTTTCACATGAAAAATCGTGGCGTAAATTTCTTTATAATGTGGAAAACAAAATTCAATTTTCTTTTATCGCATAAATTGTCAATTTGACATATGCTCAATATATACATCGAAACGTAACTCAAGTTCTTTAGAGTAAATCGATGGGGATTGTAATGAAAAGGTATTATAATCCCAATTAGGCAGGTGTATTATGAATCCCAAAGGAAAATATATACTGATCATTATCACTTTCTTTGATATACTAATCATTATCATATACTATTGATATAGTGTTACTGTTCTTCAGTACTATTATTTTAGGGATTACATTGTGCGTTTCTTTACACACGGTTCTTTGTTTCATGCCTATATTATGATATGTTGCTTTACTTTATGCAATACTTTGCAAAGTTAGATGTAGAAAATTGAATCATGTGTATTATGAATAAAATTTGAATAATCTCAATTCCTTTAGAGAAGATTCAAAAAATTAACATGCCAACGATTACATTTAGTCTTGTCCAATTTAGAGAGAGAAATTTTAAGACCAAAAGTCTAATTTAGGACCAAAAGTGGTATTTAGGCATAATGGCCTTTATAAGGATATCTTGTAAGTTTAAAAGTAGACTAATCAAAGTCTATCTTGGATTGAGCCAGATCCTTTTTGCTCTTTTAATAGCTGCAATGAGATGTGTCATTTGACATATTCTTCCCATATGTTATGTCTTCAGTTGTAAATTCATTTTCGATGTTCTTGTTGGATATTGAAGATACTTTTCCAAAATCCGCGTATTTATATGATTCTTCATTTTTATTAAAAGTCGTAGCTAATTCTTTGCTAGCGTATAATGTACGTATCAATAGTTCATTGAATTACAACAATGACAGAGTGCTTCGCTGCACATGACATGTCCCCTATGTCATCTTTTAAATGTTACATTATCTCCACTTGCTTGTGGATGATTATAGAAATCTTTACGTCCATGGTAATTGCCCTTTGTTTTAGGGTTGTTGCATTATTTTGCACAATTTGTTCCAAGAAATAATAATTTTTTTTTTTTTTTTCAGACTTTACATCGTCATTACCCTTTGTTTTCTCAGACCTTACATCGTCATTGCCCTTTGTTTTAGGGTTGTTGCATTACTTTGCATAATTTGTTCCAGGGAATTTCTTTTCAGACCTTACGTTGTCATTCAAGATATTGAAATTATATATTTAGCTATTTACATAAAGCAGTTCGTATAAATATACCATGTTCAAGCCTTTGTTGGCTCAATAGGGGAATTTGGAACTCAAGTTCTTCAGAGCCCAATGTGTCAAAGTCGAACTGTGATGGTTAAACCATCTGTAAAATATAGGAAGAATAAAATATATTAGTTTCGCGGTCTATGACATTCACGACAACTAAAATAAACCAATATACTTTATGGAAATCAAATGCTTTGTGAAATTTCGTTATCACAATAAAATTTTTGATGTTTCCATATTCATTGCATGTAAAGCTAATGAAATTTCATTATCATTGCTTTTTATATAATCAAGAAGATATCCATGATGAAATTTTTTTTCAAGAAATTAAAATTGGATCTCAAGACCAAAATTTGTAATGGTCATATTTTTCTTACTTCGTGAATATGCTTTATCACAATAATTGGTTTGTCCATTTTTATATTGTATTGCTCATGAGATTTGCATTATCATAGCAATGCTCAAATTAAATAACATGTTAAATAAAAACAATTATTTAACATAATAAAATAGACATATAATGATGCTCAAATTTTCATAAATATATGTCATAATATAATAAGATAAGTTTGAGCATTATATCATTAACGATTTAATGAAAATGATAACGTTAATTAGATCTTACTTGTTAGTTTGCCAAATAAACTGCATATTAAGCGATTGCTCGATCTCCGACTCCAAATAGTCGTCACATATTAATCGCCGCATCGTAATTGATAAGTCACATAAAAACAAACAATATTCATATGATTAGTCACTTCAATCATATATATTTCACATTTACTATATAAATTAAAAAAAATTTCATATTTACTATTAAATTCGAAAAACAGTAAATAGATATATAGTAAATAGTTATACAGTAAATATAAATTATTGTGCGGTAATTTCAAAAATTACCTTTGTATTTTACCCCCAAAAAAAAATCCTTTTTTTTTCTTCTTTTTTTTCGGGTTGGGTCAGGCCCAAGGGGCTGGGCCGGGTCGGATCAGGTCCAAATCCGGGTCGAGATCAAGCTTCTGCCGACGAAGCTTTGTCGGCAAAGTTCGGGTCCGATCTGAAGGCAGGAGCGGCGGAGGCGTCGCGGCAGTGGCGCGGAGCGGAGGGCAAGCCGGAGTCGTCTCTGCAGCGCAGGGGTCCGATCGGGGGTCGTCCGAGCAGTGGACGATCGGGGCGAGGCGATCCGATCCGGGGCGAGGTCGGGCAGAATTTCAGATCGGGCGAAACTGCAGCCGATCGGAGGTGAGCCGATTGGAGCGACGGGGAGAGCAGCGCGGCGTCGATCGAGCACAGGAAGATTGAGCGAGCCGGGGTCGGAGTCGAGACGAGCCAGAGTCGTTGGAGTCGAGGCGAGCCGGAGCCGTCAGACGCCGATCTGGGTTCGATTTGGGGATTGGTTCGGGCAGGACGTCGGAGCACCGGGGCTTGGTCCTTGAATCGAGCAAATCTGGGTCGTGCGGCGGTGAGGCTGGGCTCGCGGTGCGGCGGTGAGGCTGGACGGCGTCGATGTGGGATCGGAGGACGGCCGGTGGGATAGGCAGACATGGGTGCCCAGAGAAGAAACAAAAGGGTTTTTTTTTTCTGTGTTTTCCGGCAGTGTTCCGGCAGAAAAGAAAATTCTAGGGTTTGTGATTTTTCTGTGTTTTTTTTTTCTTTGTTTTCCGGCAGATTTTTTTCTTTGGCTAAAAACTCTAGGTTAGGCAAAGTACTGATAACGTGTTGTAGAATAATCGGAATTGGTCTACTCATTTAATTGATAATCCCCTTTATATAGGGTGAGTATTACAACGGTAATAGGAAATACATTAATGACAATAATGACTACATAATTATCTATCGTCCGTTACATTGACGAAGGCACATAATACGTTTTTCCTTCAACACGATTTATAAATTATACACTATATATTTAAGTAATATATTGATAATATATCAAATTATATATATGTATTTTTCATATACATGTGTTTTTTTTTTCTTATTATTTCAAAAACAGTCGTACGTATTTTAAAAGTTATCGTAATGTAGTAATTTATAGATTTAATAATTTGAATTATAATTAACCTATCACAAAAGTATTACAAAAGTAAACCCAAATATTTAATCTAAAAATATATAAATATTACAAAAGTGTGTTTCACTATCAAAAATTGTTATATATAACATATTTGACTATTAAAATTTACGAAAAATATTTTTACTTCTATATATACACAAATATTATTAAGAAAAAAAAAATTTATGTTTTTTACCATTACGTAATAAACTTTTTGCACATATATATACACACAAAAATAGTTAAAGGATTTTTTTTATTTACACTCTTTAATATCTTTTAAAAAATATATATATATATATGTATATAAATTAATATTTTCAGTATGACATAAAAAAAACAAAACAAAACAACCAAGAAAAAAGAGAGAGGATATTTCAGTCATTTTTCATCAGGTTGTTGTTCACATAAAAGCCACATCTAGGTTCATTTACTCACCAAGTTCTCCACTCTTAGTCTCTTCGTCTTCTGCTCTTGCTTCCTTACTTCGCTTTTCTTTGTCGGAAAACTCCACATCCAGCAATCTACAAAACTTCACCTGTGTATTGTGTAAGTTCTCTTTCTCATATCATAATGATTCACGCAACAGAAGGAGAACAAAACCTTTGATTATGTGTCTGCTATAAAACCGAAATCATCAAATTCCAGTTTTAACATGATTGTCTGGCATGGTTGTATCTCATTGCTACTATCTGTGTTCTTCTTTATTACTGCTTTTCTACAATCAGTATGATAACATATTCAATACTCATGCATTCTTGCTTAGTTTTTGAAAGTCTTGCATGAATGGTTTTTACTGCAATTGAACATCGTTAAAGCACACTTGCTTCAATTTTTTCCAAATCAAATTCACTGAAACAAAAAAGATTGAAACTTTACCGAATATTCTCTCACATGTTTATCAAATCAAATCAATTTCAGTGAAAAAGATGACAACTTTGTTGGATTTCTTCATGCATGTTTAAAATAAATTTAGTTTCATCTTTTTTTTACACTGGACATAACAGCTTACTGAATTTTACAGTCGATCATATGCATGCATGCATGCTCATATCAGTTGCAATAACTATTGTTTAACATTTACTTTCAAGATTCATATCAGTGGCAGCTTTTTGTTCTACTGAAAAAGAAGAACAATATTGAAACTTTCCCAATAGGATAATTTCATATTGTTATTGTTATAGATTGATGTCTTTCAGGTTATATTATTTTTGTTTTGAGCATTACATTCATCAGTTGTCAAATCAAAAGCATGATAGATTTTCATTTTCCTGTATCAAATTCATGTTGAAATCCAGTATAAGAATGGATACTCTATTGTAGCTTCTTACTGTAGACTTGGAAGTTTTATATGAAGGGTTTTTGCTTGAACTGAAGTTAAATTTATTTTTTACTATAGAAAAAATTTGGTTAAATTTTCTTCCAACTGTATATATATCATTCTATCACTTAAATTGCATTACTTTGTAATTGAAGTTGAAGCTTTACTTACTTTACTGGAAGAGTATGTATAATAAGTATCAATTTTGATTAATTCGACCTAATAAGCCATATCCTTATTGTTCTGTGTAGTTGTGTTTGTTGATACATGGCGACAAAACTATGCGATATCAGACCAGGAGATTTAGATTTAACAATAAGAGCTAGGATATGCAGAATCTGGAGGAGAAGAATGTTGTTCAACACTGAGAAGAATGATGGTCTGTAGTGTGTCCTGATTGATAGACATGTAAGTAATGTACAAGGCTGCTCATGTTATAATCAACAAATGTATTCTGATTACATCTGTTATAATTTTTTTTTCCATTTTTGCAGAATAATGCAATTCATGCGACTGTCAGTGAAGCCGATTATGATGATGTTTCAGAAAAAATCTAATTGGGACACATCTATGAGATCACCAATTTTGATGCATCCAATAATCAGACCAATTACATAGTTGTTCCTCATGAGACACAACTTATGTTCAACAACAGAACCACTTTCAATCCATTATCTGAAGTTTACCCCCCTTTTCCTAGATATTGGTTTCAATTTATGGACTTCAATGAACTTCATAGACGCAAAGGCAACGACACAGTACTAACTGGTGAGAAATTAGCATATATAAAACAACATATTATGTCAGTATTTGAATCATGTAGCACTAGCATTCTAATATTATTTGTTTCTTCAAATTTAGAAGTGATTGGTTGAATTGATAGTATACATGAAGTTGAGGATGTGTCCTTGGGTGCAAGAGTTGCACCAAAAAGGTCTATTAACCTACAGGACCTTAGGTATCCACCAGAATAAATTTAGATGTTATTCTAAATAATTTTAGTGTACTTATCTATGTTCTTAATTTGTCTCAGTCCATAATATTGTTGTTGTTTTGTAACTTATGTATTATCAACTATGTGTTAATGCTAAAATCCTACTTTATTTTCTATTCAGCCTTTTTTACACTGAAACAGATGAACAAAATTGAAACTTTGTGCATAGGATTCCATGAAATTATGTTTTCTTAAATTTGTGAGTGAAGATTTAAAATTTAGTGTCTTCTCAGATTATGTCATTTTTCTTATCAGCATTATATTTATTAATTACCAACGTCACTCATTTTTTATTCAATGACAATTTTTATTGAGATTTGCAAATTAACAACTGCTAACAGTTGAACAACAGCAGTGTAGAAAAATTTCAAATATTTCTTCTATCCTGCATGTTTAACACGTGAGTTAATGTTTTCCTACCTGCATTAGGAAAACTTTTCACATATATTTGTTTTTTGTCTCTGTGATAGAAAATTCTTCACACGTATATCTATAACGTAATATACAATTGAAATTTCCATTTCACTGCTTTCTAGAGGAAACAACTTGACAGTCAATCTGTGGGGGACAATTAGAGTTGAGTTTGATGCTACTGCTATTCAGAGGGAACTGTATCCAGTTGTGATTGCATTCTCAAGCACAAAAGTCAGATCATTCAATGGTGAGAAAGTTATGCACATCTGAACATAATTTTAATATATTTTAGCATATATAAGTACTGCAATGTAACTACATTGTCTATGTGTTTCTGCAGTGGCATGAGCACTTGCACTTTTATCAATCCATCGATACCTGAGATAGAAGAATACAAAAGAAGGTAAATATACGGTATATTTACATCAGTATAGACTAAATCCCTGTTTTTGACATCTTCAAATTCAATTGTAGGTTTCCAGGTTCAGCATATGCTCCAAAGATTATCACAGATACTCCAAGAAGGGAACCAAGACCTCCACTTGATATATCAAATGTTGACATAATCAGCATAAAAGCTTTGAACATGAAGAGGACAACTGCAGAAAAGAATAAGCAAAAGCAGGAGAACAAGGTTACAAAAATTACTAACTTCTTCTGATTACAGCTGAAGTTTTTTGTACATGTTTATTGAGTTATGAATGTGATTGCTACATTCACAATTTGTGAAACACATTATTGCAGGGTGTCTCCTTTTTCATAAAGGGGGAAATCAGAAGAATAATGTGCCGAGAAGATTTGTATTACTTGGGTTGTCCTAAGTGTTTGAAGCAGATCAGACAGCAAGATGGCTCCACACCATTTTGTCTTACTCATGAGGATGAAACTGGATAACCAATGTAAGTCATGCTTATATATATATATATTTCTTAATTGATACATGAACTGACTATCGTGTTTAAAAAAATTCTTTGAATTTAAAGGTACAAGCTGCAAGTGTGAGTAGAAGATAAGTCTGATTCAGCTACCCTCATGGCAATAGGCAAGGGAGGTGGGTACCTATTTGGGATATCATATGAAAAGCTACTTGCTGAAGAAAGTGAGCTAGAGAAGAGATCCCCACCAGCAGCACTGATGAAACTAATGGGTGAAACAAGAGTGCTGGAAGTGGTTCATGGCACAAGAAATGACTTTGTTATTAAATCTGTCCATTCTGACAATAACACCATCAAGGCTCAATCTTCAAGCCTAACAACTCCAGAAAAGCCAGCTTCTAAAAGAGTTTTCACAATAAGGAATGAAGTTAGTGCAAGTGAGCTCTCCCACCAAGAGATGAGCAAGAAGAAAAAATGGTAATAATTAACAGTTTCGTTATACAGTATAATCTTTCACTCATTACGTATATAATTTGATGTTGTTCTGATATATAATTACATGCACGGTGATCATCTGATGAAACAAAAGCTTAAACAAGTGTAAGACAGTGTGGTTGGTATTTTCAATTTTTAATCTTACCAAAGCACATAATTTCATATTTTTCTGTGGTGATAACCAGCGAGAAAATGAACAAATTGAAAACCAACCTACTGCCTGCAACTTCCAGATAGGCTAACCAGGTATTAAACTAAACTCCACACTGTTTACGTACTTTTTCCTTATTACTAAATATGTAAGGTTGAAGTTTACTCTATAAATACAGTGAAGATGATGAAGACTGCACTCTAACCGAACTTTTTAACCACCAGAAGAATAATAGAAGAACCAGGTTGTGTTCTATCCCATCAACCATTTTCATATTCTAAGCATATAATGAATCTGCTTCACCTTAACTAAAAATAGTGTTATCTGATATGAGCAGTGGACAAACAACCAAGACATTGGTGATTGGTAAAAGAAAAGGTAAATTTAATGATCATTTTCTTTAGTAGACAAGTGATTACACAGAATTTATTTTTTTCTTCCAATTGCTATTCTTAAAATTATGCAGTTAGTACATTTTGAACTCTAACTTGCAATTGATATTTACCATAAGGTAGTATTTAGCATAATTGGCAGTTAAACTGTAATTCACAATTGATATTTAGGTGTTCTTATATGATTTGCAAAAAAATCTAATCTTTCTGAATTACTTTCTTTATAACTGTGTGCTATTTAATTGCTTCAAATTCAAATTACAAGATAAAAACATAAAGTAATTATGTGATTTCCATTATAGATAAGTTAAAACTGTTAAAATTTTAGCTTATTCATTACCTGATGTTACTGAGTGTGGTAATTAGTCTAAGTGATAAAAGATTTTCAGGAACAAACATGCTATTGTTTGACTGATTTTGTGTTTATTTTGATGAATCGATGAAGATTATTTACTTACACTGACAGTAAGTAAATCAATGGAGTTTATTTTGATAAAATTTTGTGTTTGATTCTTCTGATTGATGGTTATTTCAACTGACAATTACACTGACAGTGAACAAAGAAGCAGAGCTGCAATCAGAGGAAAAAAAACAAGGTGCTGCATAATATTCACTTATTTTACTGTGTTCATGAATTCAAACACATTCACACATTCAACAAAACTGACTGTTCAAATTGTAAAATATGCCTTTTGTATTTCTTAACAGTGAACGCATCATGAACAAAAACAAGTCAAAAATGGAATGAGCTGATCCAGTGCCTTTATCAATAAACTTTTGAAACAGTTGCCAAATTACTTTTGTTATGTAGAGTGGTGCTAACAGCATACTGCTATTTTGCTATGGAAAACTGTAGCATCCAAGACTATTGTACTTTAAGTTTAAACACTAGGTAGCAAACCTCTAATGCTGCTGTTTGTACCTCCAACTAGCATTTTGTAAATCTAAGTACGATCCTAATATAACTACTACGTTGATGATCAATATTTTGTTAACAGCAGTTATATTTGATGATGTTGTTCCTTGAGAATAGTCTTATTATTTCATTTTCAACTCTGTCATAATCAAAGGAGCCTCATGGCCAAGAGGAAAAACATTTTCATTTTTCTAAATTATTGTTCATAGATGTAAGTAAACATCAACATACTTATGTAAACAAAAAACATACTTATGTACATCTCTAATTTCCTTCATCTATAGGCATAAGGACGTGTTAGTGCACTTAGATACTGATTTGAAATCTCTCAACTATCACACTTTTAAAATCAAGCAACCACAAAAGACATTTGAGACATCATCGAACAATAATAGGTGTTAAAAAATTGAGTTATCCACAACAATCCAGACCATATGAATTTAAATTCAGTTTTCGATATAAAGCAATCGTAAGACGAGTCTCCGGAAGAAGTTTTAGCTACTACTGAGAACTTTGTCTCAGTCCATGAATTTTATTACTACATTCACAACTTAAAATTTTAATTATTTAATAAATTACATAATATAAATGTATTTAAAAAAAATATATTAAGGAGAAAAATGATATTTTCTTCGTCAGTCTTCATACATAGACTATACCAGTTTCATCCGTTTCCAACTACCTTTTCTTCTTTGTCGACACTGCTCAACTACACCATCAATCATAAGATAAGTCTCGCGCCTATTTCAAATCAAAACTTCTTCTTTATCGGTTGGAGTATCTGCGAATTTATGCAACTGAATTCCAACTGTAAGCAAAACCGCTATATCTCCTTATTCTGTTATTCACAGCCATCAATGTAAAACGATGCAGTGCAGAGAACATGAACAGTTGTTTTTCAATCTGGGTCAAATTTCGTATTCTTTGCTACTCTGATTTCTGTTATACTTTATTTCTTCCCATCCCACGAATCTAATCAACCTCAGTATGCTTACTCTCACTTATTAATCGACATCTTTCTTTTATTGATCTGATTGTTGATGATACTGCATGTTATTTATAAAAGAATGAAAATAGCAAAATCATTTGATTTTACCTGTTCTATCAGATAAATCTACAAACCGTTAATATAACCATCAACCGTTATTAACCTACAACATTTTTTCATTGATCTAAGTGTTACTTATACTGCATGTTGATTATACAAATAATTGGAATTGAGTATGTATTACATCGTATGTATGGCAGTTCTGTTATGTAGAAACGAAGTTGGATAACCATTGAGAAAAACTATAAATACATTGTTTTTAGAGATTTGCAGAGAACAGATGCGTATGAAATTCATACTGCTGTGTAGTTTATTGTCAAATTATTGTTTCCCGCTCTCCTAAATAATCTACATATGTAACTTCCTAATAAATTTGAAGCAGTCAATCTGTTTACTGTTATGCTTAAATGTCTTTGAATATTGTGTGCACTATGTCAATATAGCTGATCAGTTATGAGTGATTTACTTTTTACAGACTAATTAACATTTTGGTTTAAATAAAGAGGAACAAGTAGTATTGCTCAATTTGTTCCATTAAGGTGAATTTCATTGTCTCAAGCTGTTATGGATGTATTTCATTATTGATCCACTTGCATTTATCAGATTGATTTGCATGGATCTGTTATGCCAATAATTGTTATTGTTGGTAATATTACATCTGGAAAATGTACTTTTGTATTCGGTCTATCTTAAGTTTCACTGAAGTATTACATGCTATTCAATAGTTGTATTTGTGATCAAACATCGATCACAATGAGACACAACATTTGATCATCAAAACTCTTAGATTGTCTCTTATTTCTTGCATGATGTGAAAATACTTACATTCAATGTCCTATCTGAAACATGCAGCAAGGGCAATTACAAAGATTGGAGAAATAACTTCAACAAGCAAGGATGCATGTGGTATTGTAAGTTCGCATATGCAGAATGTGGAATTGGAAAAAACAAAACCACAGTGAAAATGATGGCCTCCAGTTTGTATTGGTTGATGATCAGGTAAGTTACAAAACTTTGTACTCCTTTATAATATATTGTTTCAACTAATACCATTTTTTCTCAATTCGCAGAATCAAGGTATCCACGCTTTAATGGAACATCAACACAATTCAAACCTAATCACACGAGGACTTCAATACATAATATCAAAATTCAGTTGTGTACCAAATGTGCGCCAATATATAGTTGTTCCACACTACTGTGCACTTTTGTTTGATAACAACACCGAATTCCAACATGTTACAGAACTGCACCCTTCTCTACCTCTACACTGGTTTGACTTCACAGATTTCAGATTTCTTACAACAAGGCTACATGATGACACAATCCTTTCAGGTAAATTTTTCTTCCTCCTAAATACAGAGAAGCGTGTCAACATTTACTGAACTGTGAATATTTGTTTTACAAGATATTATTGGACGCATTGTTGGTATTAATCCAACCACTGAAGTCAAGCCAAATGGAAGGATATCTAGATACTGCAGAGTGCAGATAGAAGATCAAAGGTATGACCTAGAAATAATAATTTTTTTTCCTAAATTTTATATCTGTTTCTTAACACTATTTGAATACAGGAATGAGACAATCACAGTCAGCCTTAAAAGGGACGCAATGCAGAACTTCAATGCAGGTATTGAAATGAGTCCTTTTCCCCCAACAATAGCAGCATTCTCTAGTACAATGGTACGAGGAAGTCAAGGTACATAAATCATAATCAACTAACAATCTCTGTAAAATATTTTCCTTATCTTTACACAATATTGCAACTATTGACTTGACTTTTGTATGTAGACAATATTATCTTGCACTCCACATTGAGTACATGTGTCTTCATCAACCCTTGGATCAATGAAACACAACAATTAAGAGCAAGGTAAATTGAATATAAACATGATTATTGTATTCATATATGACAGACTGATTTAAATAATATAACATTTGAATTTGGAATGCATATAGTGTTCAAGAGCAAACCCCTGTTGTAAATGCGCAAGCTGCTCCAACTGAAATACTAGACATTGAGGTATGGTTAGAAACAAACTGTCATATTATTTCCTCACTACGTAAAATACTTGAAAATTGATACTGCCAAATATACTGCACAACAGCTGTTACATGTGAGCTTCGTAACAAAAGCCAAGATAAATACAATCGAATACAAATCCAAGTGGTAGTACATGGCCTGCATATATTACCACGAAGAACTGAAACATGAACAGCATAATGGCATTCTGAGTTGCGAAAGCCGTGGCAGTCAAGATGGAATACCAATGTAAGTAACATGCTACATAATGTTATGTTTTATACAACTAATGAAAATAAAATTCAATCATTTTTGGAATACCACTGTAAGTGACATGCTACATGACATTATGCTACACAACAGAAAAATAATGTTATGTTTATTTTTCAAAAGCCACTGTGAATGAGTACTGATTACATCCTACCAAATGTGAGTGTTTTAGGCTTACTATTATGTCTTTTATCACAGAAAGATAAAAGCAAAATGCATCCAGCATTTTACCATACTTGAATTTGGAAATAACAATTACTATTTTTTTTTATCATAATAAATCTCTGCATAATGGTAGTCCATTTATAGTTTTCTGGTACACTCAGGAGACCACATTGCCAATGCAGTTTACTTTAATGCTAATCAAGTTAAATATCATAGTTACACTTGAGTGCTTTAAGAAGTTGCCGTATTTTTTGTGCGTAAAATGCTTAAAGATAACAAAAAAAAAATATTACTGAAATGGAACAAAAATGCTACTGTATAAAATTGGTTCAGATATACTTTCCTAATGTGTTTAGGAAAGCACACTAATAATGTAGTTTATTTATATGCTAAGCAAGTAAAATGCAATGGTTACACTTGAATGTACTAATAAGTTGCTGAGCTGTTTGTGCTTAACAAGCTTACAATGGAAATAAAAACTATTAATTTTTTTTTATTTAACAGGGTTAAATAAACTTCTGAGTTATAACAATATTTTGTAAAAACAACTAACATTTTAACTTACTGACTTGATGTAAATGACTGTACCATTTTGTGAATCTTTCAACAGCTATAGCCTCGTGCTTGGCCTTATGGACTCCACAGGCTCAACAAATGTTACTGTGAAAGATAAAATTGCAGATGAACTGTTTGGAACGCGGTGTGAAGAGTTGGTCAATGAACGAGGCTATCATAATAACAAAATAATTCCTCGAGTGCTGACAAATAAATTTCTAGAGTCTTATGTATGGGAGCTTGCATTTCAATGTGGACATGACCTCACGGTACAACCTATATATCCCGACCAAGAACAGCAAGAGAATGGCGCCACTGTACCGCAGCCAATGAAGACAATATACAAGATCAAACAAGCTATTGCAAGGCTCTCAATTGACGAAAACCGTAGGGATATATAAGAGAACCATTGATGAAATAACAACATTTGGACGAATGCCAGTTGGTACCGGAATAATAATGAGGAGGTTATATTTCAACACTCTGATTCATACCTTCTAAATACTCCATTATTATTCAGATTTACACCCCAATTATTTTATTGGAATTTAACTCTCACATGTCATAATACAAATTATCTTATCTGCTCTACAGTAAATATCAGCAAACTCTAAAATTTTATGGATATTGTGACAGGTAGCACAGGGCATTTACCACCAGTTCAGATCAAGCTGGACCAAGTTACCAAACTAGGTAATGATTTCCCAACTGTTGTGAATAATTAGCGAAAGTAAACCTGTTTCTCAATGTTAACCATTGCTTACGTCTCTCTAATCATTTCTATACATATTCAATCTTCAGACAAGCGGATGATGCTGAACAATTCTGAGTCACCTGTGCTTCTAACCCTATCAAGCTAACATCAGTGCAATGATTTCTCATTTGGGATAGGTTTTTGTTAAATTGTAAATTATAACCAACTATGTAGAATCACTCAATTTCTTAGGATTCTAACTACCTGAAATACGTATATTTTGTTTGATGAACTCCTTCATCTTGTGCACACTCATAATCATGGACCACTTTGCAAGTAATTTTTGTTTATTAGGCTTCTTTCTACAATGTTTCTGTATATATATCTGTAAGATTACATGTTTATATTATATTGGTTACTTTTGAGATTTGCTTGGTAATCGTAACACAAGCTTTTAATTAGAACTGTTTCTGCACAAACCCGTAGGCCTAGTGGAAACTGATGAATCTAGTTATCTAGATGTGATCTCCTCCTGCAAACCTGCTAACTAAGGGGAATACCGGGCGGGCCGGTCTTCTCCTATCCGATGCCTAAGTTAGTACAGTTGGGATGAATAGATAACTTAAGCAAGAGTGATAAGCAGTTGGAGAGATCAATTACCTATTAAAGAGAGTAGTTGAGGCCCTTATATAGGTGGTCGGGCGTGAGGTCTGGTCTTACTCTTCGATGTGGGACTGGTTTCCTTCTGTTCGCACACAAAAGGACAGCTCCGGTGGCCTGTTCGGCAGGCTGGCGTCCCCGGTCCCCGGGCCCCTGGTCACAAGGTAGACTGCTGGACCTCGGGTCCGGGCGCTGGTGATCCTGCTCCGGGCCTCAGTCCGGCCCCGGATGCACTGGCTGCGGGTCTGTGGGCTTATGTAGCCCCTCTGTGGCTACTGTCAACAGAACACCTACTGAAGCACTTTTGTAACACAATTTAGAACAATAGTACTACTAATCTTAACAATTTAGAGATTGTTGTTATAGAGTTATGTTGTACTTAAAACTTGAACCACTGAGTAGCAAATCTTAGCAATTGTTTGAAACTGTTGTTTGATTTGTTTTGGTTTTGTTGATCATTTTTTCCTCTGTATCTGTTGTTATCAGTGGTGTAATTGTTTAGTACCTGGGATGTCATCAATTGTTTCTGACAATTGGTTGATGAAATTTACAGAATGATTAGGGTTTTTATGGAGAAAATGAACAATTGGTTTACAGAGTGGTCATAGCTTGCTTGAAAAAATGAACTAAGTCTACTGTTAAGAATCGATGCATTTATATAAATGTAATGCAATTGAGGGAAAAAATCTACAATGCATTTGTTGACAGATAAATTTAGCTTTTACCACTATTGTTTAAGCTTGCAGTTTCTCAAAACATTTGGAATTCATAGATTCAGGTACAGTTCATGTGTCTCAGTTTCTTTGATAATGGGGTTCAGTATCTCTAAAAGAGTTAGGTTTACTTTTATCCTGATTAGTATCCTCATCTTTACAGTTATTTGCATGACTGGTTTAATAATGGGTATAATAATTTATATAAAATTATGACAGTTGATATGTGGTTAGTGTATTGCAATAGAAGATGCCACATATAGGTGCGCTACAGAAAATGAACAAATCATTTCTATACATGATAATACGACCTTGCTATCAATCTTATTATATCTAATAGTTTGTTCAATGTTCTTGCTTTTGTTAGTATGAACTTCAGTGTTGCTATATCTAATACTTTGTTGGCACCAACGCTCCAGTTTTTGTTAGTATCAAAGTCTTATTTTTCATTTCTCACATTTACCATTGTTATTAAACAAGTCAACTTCGGTTGGGTAAGACGACCAAGGAAGTTTCATGCGAGCTGGCTAACACCATGACCATGCCCGCAGCACGGCGCGGGCAAACTATCTACAGTATCTAGTATATGCTTAAGGACATTGAAGCTCAAGTTCGATGTATTGAGGGATATGGTTGTGAAAGTCTCCCTGAAGACACTATTTTGAAAGTGTAGGTTAAACAAGTTTGGAATCAAATTCATAGTGCAGAGGAGGAAGAGCAGCCAATAAATTTGAGAGTACCATCAACTAGACCTTGAAACTTTTGAAGTTTTCTGCAAACATTACATGGGTACTCTTGTTGGAATTAGAGGATCGTCTCGCAAATTCGAACAATAATGAAATTCATTTGAAGAGGACAATGGGGTCCAATAATATTGTCATTATCAAGCTGGAATTGGCTGTGTAAAATTGATCAATGGGAAGCTAGCATGGAAAGCTAGCATGGTGTTGAAGGGTCATCTCTGTACAATTGGGTTTGAAGTCACCAAGAGCTTCATCAGTTGCTTCTTAATTGTTTTAGAATCAAATGAGATGGTTAAAAGAATGTCAAAGTTCATTTCTTTACGTAAGGGATGCGTTGGAAAAAAGATTTAAGTATTTGCTATATTGGTTTAGCATACGAAAAAGTGACTGTCATCAAAACAAGACTGCAAAACCTTCATCATATGAAGGTCTTTTGTTGAGGTTCTGTTTACTCTTTATAATGTTATGATGCACTTGGATGATAATTGTTAGCAGGGAATCAAAGTTTGAGGAGTGCAAGAGAGACTTGAGAACTTTGAAGATGAATTTGGCAGAGGTGGAAAAGCAACATCCAAATGATTTTTCACAGCCCCTTTGAGGTTGAAAAGATTGTCAAACAGACTGACTCATGCTAGTTTTGAAAGAGTGGTGTATAGGATAGTTTACCAATGCTGGAATGAGCTCTAACTCATGAGAAGAGTTAGTCGCCAACCAAAACTCATCTCTAGCAACTGCTTCATCTCCGAGACCAGACCATGGCTCTTCTTATGAGAAGTGAACTCATTGACCTTATATTTCTTATAAACATAGTTTTTGATTGTGAAAAAATGTATTATTTTGGAAAAGAATGATACAATCGACTAACCCGTCTTAAAAAAAAATGATAGGAGAAGACATGGAATGATAAGACTTACAACCTATGGTCACGATTACGGAAGTTTAAACCATCATAAAATTGGATTAAAATTTACAACAGTGATTCATACATTAGGTTTTAAAAACAGAAGAGAATGTGACCAAAACTTTATTTAAAGAGTGATGCTACTTACTAGCTAGTAAGCTCTAGAGCATTTTTGTTAGACAATCATCCAAGCAAACAAATTATAAATTTATGTGATTCCAACTCACAACCTTCACATGCATAAGAGAACGGCTTGTGGAAGATTCAAAATTCAAAACCAGTCTACGATAATTATAGAGAACAAATGGTTTTGTGTGTGGGTATTATCTTCCTCACGCCTTTGCTAGATTCAATCAAAACATACAACAAGAGACATTAAATATGGGGTTTGGAACTAAATGTGTAATTACAGCTTTTCCAGATCCGTTACGAATTGGGGGCGTTACACATTCCTCTAACTTCAAGACTATACGAACACCTTTGGCCCTAACTTCTTTGGACAATTACGGAATGGTTTACGCAGATCATGCAATGCGCTTAGCGAGGGATCAATCCATCTTTTTGCTTTAATTTGTTGCATCTCCTTGAGGATCTCTTTCCTTTACTCCATAGGATTTTTCCCTCGACATGGTTTCGAATACATTTTTATTCCCTTATCCTTTAAACCAGTCCTATATATCCATGAATCTTTAGGCTCCTCATAAGAAAACAAAAGAAAGCTTCGATTCAGATTTAACGAAATGGGTGAAACTGGTTGCACCTCACACTCCAACTGCATCTGTTTTAGAGTTTTTCATATCTTCTCAATTTAATATGTAACAAGAATTGCTGAACAAACAAGTGATAGATATTCTTTACTTCTGAACACCGTAATAGAATGAAGATGCGAAGACAGAAGGTTCTTTTTTTTCGAAAATGGACAAAAGTTGGTATGAAATGGATGTTCATATGTAGATGACAGAACTTGAATATTTAGAGACTTAAATAAAAGAAAAGATTTCGACCATCTATGAGTTATCAGTTACGCCGGCTTGCATATCCTCTTAGTAATTAAATATAAGCTTCTCCTGTCAGTATTCTTTGTAGAGTTTCTAGCTCGGCTGTTGTGCGATAGTAACAACGATACATACTTGGATTTAGTGCTCACTGATGCTACGCATTTCTTCAGAAAACTTCAATCATCAAATGGAAGAGTAAACATGAGCTGCCTTGTCATGACCAGAGGCTTCATCCTAGCTATCAGTGGTACCTGCTCCAAGCAGCATAATAGCTTCAGGGTTTTCCCGGGTGGTGGATCACAGAAAGGTCTTGGAAACGGAAGCTTTTTGACATAACTCTCGTCGCATCATGCGTATCAGCAATTTACTCAAGCCTTGCATGCACTTTGTTACGTTAGAGGATTAGAGGAGCCAAATTCAGACTATGGATTGGAAATCACTTATCTGCTGAAGTATCACCAGACTGGGTACCCAAAATGGATGCTCGACGAGTCTTCCTCATCAGTGATGCGATGCTGCTATAAGGGTGTAGGCATTCTGGTTACACTTCTTACTTCATAGTGTAACTGTGTTGTTCATGAATATAACCAGCAACTTTCGTAAGTGGTTACGTATCAGATAACCTGTTATAGTATGCATATAGAGACTTACAAACTTGAGTTGCAAGTTCCAACCAAAGGAAATATAGTCAAACTGTGTGATTTCCAGCATAGTCCATGGAAGTTTATGTAGAAATATTACTGGTGTTTGATCACTATATATCAATTGATTTTGTTACTTTTTAAAAAGAAAACGTATAATGGATGCCTACTGATTTCACATATGGAATCAATTCCAGATAATTGAACAGGGAATTTTACAGATAGAAAGCAACAAAATGATGGTTATATTTGGCTTACTTTTACAAATCCTACGTATTAATCAAATCTAGACTCAAATCTCTTACTATTAAGAACTCAAAGTTGTCCCCAGTAGTTAAAATTGTCTGACTGTGAACAGTTTAAGAAGAACCTCCATGGCGTCGATAGAGTACTGACCGATAAATGGTAGCAATGTGGAGGAAGACCACGAGTACTATGAGGATGTCATCCAAGAGACCGACTATACCGAATATTGCTGCAAGAATTGTGTATTAATACTTATACTTACTGAAAGAAACACCGAGAGGACAAACAAATAACCAAATGAAAGTAAAGATCATAAGACACACCTTCTGGAATAAAGTCAACAGGACTGAGTACATAGGCACCACTTAGTATCATCTGTAAATTTACAAGAAAACGAAAAACAAAAACGAGAACAGGTGAAAACTTCATAATAGGATCTAAATGATTTGCCACAGCATATATTTAAGAAAAGATCCACCACTGCAGACATGTAATCTAAAGAACGATGAATGTCACCGAATAAGTAATATATCCACCCATAATTATGGAGAGGTGACCTAATAAAGTTCATAAAAGGTATATGTAGATACTGATGGCTATCAGTTCACTCATAATAATTTTGGTTCTATTCTTTCTGATTTTCCATGTCCAACCACTTAATGGCTCTTTGTTGTTTGAGTATTGCTTATATAGCCCCTCAGCCCTGTTTGAAGAAGGTTCAGTAACTAACCCAGGTAAAAATTGAAATTGAAATGAAAATAATTGCTGAAATGAATGAAGTCTGGAAAGAAAGAAAAAATCATATTAATTCTTCAAAAGCTGATGGAGAAGCATATTCCACAACTACAAATGAAGCGAATAGGCGTGATAGAGTATCATATTGCACGACCACCAAATGGAGTACCATATGCTAAAATGCGACAAGGAATGAGCCACTGCACTGCAGTTATGCATGTAAACAATTTTTAATTCAGACGGTTTCTCACCCAAAAGTTGGTAGAAATCTGTGCTGCAAGCTCGATAATCGATTCTATAAAAATAGAAGACCATTGAATGGTGTTTGTTTATTTATAATGACAACCCATCACATATGTTGGCCATAATTTTTCTGCTACTTATCTCAGTTATTGGATCATTTTCTATTTATTGCTAAATTCAACTCAACATATATGACAAAAGGGGCTATGAAGAGGCAAAACTAAAGACCAAACATAAAGTAATATAATCTAATATCATCAAGGTCCACATGTCAATCGCTTTTCTCTGAACTAAAGGACTCTTTAGAGCAACCGAATTATATAAGGCTTTCGTCTAGCTCCTAAAATAAACTCTCAAACAATGACCAACCACTAAGTGTTAGAAGCACCCACCCTTCCCAAATTCTTTCTATAAGTCAGTGCAATGCTCTTGTCGTACATCCCTCAAAAGTCAAAACAGAAGCCACACATATTAGCATGTGTAATTGCAAATAAGGAAAGCCATTTCCGCAGAAGGGCTCTTTTGGGGACACAAAAATTACTCATACCAGAATAACCAACCCACTTGTAGGAAAATTTTACCCCAAATTGGAGAACAAAACTTGTACAGTCTGGGGGAGACCAAAAGTCGGCCTCATTCCTAAGGACTTTACCACAGCTCTACGGATGTTATATGTAGACATGAAACAAGTTAGACAACTAGACAGAAATCCTTCAATGCCATGCCACATTCCCTATACACTACTATTCTTCTTTTAGACGGTGCCAGGGAAATTCTCAAATCTCCCTAAGTATTCCATATGGAAATTGATTATAAAGACGACCTCAAAAGCAAACCTCACGAAAAGAGAACCAAATGAAAATCATAAATAAGAACAAAGATGAATATCACAGAAGGTTTGGCTCTAGTAGAAGATAAGAGCCCAATTGTACTTCATTCTTGATAATATTTCCTGATACCATCTTCCATCTTACATTCTATATTTTGTCTGGTATATAACACATTAGTTTCTTATCAACAAAAATAGAAAAGAAAAAGATAACGATAAATTGGTGTGGATATAGTTGTAAGCACTCAGGCATCTGTGTAAGTAAGAAATTGACTTGTAAGCTATCGAAAATTAAAAGCATTTTAGTGTCATTCACTTAACTGCAATAATGACACGAGCCCTTATAACAAGGGGAAGCGATCTGCGGGGATCCAATAATTCTCGTAACAGCCTCCGCAATAGAAAAGGAAGATCTCGCATTCTCTGGGGAAAATAACAAAAAAATTATTAATTTCTGATGTTAAATGCTTAAATATGTCCAAACAAAAATATCTTTGTTAGAGTTGAGAGAAAGAGATGCATAATACTCCTCCACTATTGTCAAACATCAAAAACATCTTGACAAACACATTAGAAAGACTAGACTGTAGTTCATGCACAAACATAATGATCTTTCATATCTCAGATTCTTTGCTGAAAGGAACCTAATTCTCAAAGCAAACATGATTGATGGAAACTAGAACTGCTACAGCACCTAATGACCTGATATTCTCATCACTCTAAAAATTATCTTCAAATAAAAACAATAACAGATAAAATAAAATATATGGGAATTGTTGAACCGCAAGTATCTTATTATTCTTTTCAGAAGAAAGAAACTTCAGTAACCCAACGAAAGGGAGTGGGAGAAAAAAAAAACCGAAAAAAGAAGTCCACAAGTGGGAAAGAACTACAAAAGCTAACAAGCCAGAGCAAAACAACGAAACAAGAAGTAAACAACTAAGCTAACTCCTTCTAACTTAACAATGGAATGCAACAAAATCTACCCCACAGCAAAAGCCAATCATTTGCAGTCAAAACTCGCCTTTTAGGCTTCTGATGGCCCCTCATCACACTAAAACCACACTCCTACGTACCGAACTAGCTCCAACTCCCACAGACCCCCATTTCTCCAATTCATTGCTTCCTAACTGCGTGATCCACCCTATTCCTGAAGTTATCACCAACACAAAGTCCGCCACCAAAACCTTAAAACACATATTTCAATACCTAAAACAACTTTTTTCATACTGTTCTCAGAGGAGCAGCTGCTTGCAGCAGCCACAGACCCCTTTAATTTCTCCAATTCATTGGTTCTTAAATGCCTAATCCACCATATTCCTGAACTTCTCACCTCCACAAAGTCCGCCACCAAAACCTCAAAACACATATTTTAATACCTAAAATAACTTTTAATTAAAAACTTTTCATACTGTTCTCAGAGGAGCAGATAAGAAGTTCAAAACAGCCAGATTCAGAATGAGTATTGTTGTTCTCTCAAACCTTGAGAGCGAAAATGGAGTCTTGGAATAGATATGGGCCGAAGAAGCTAACGTTTCAATCTTGCGCATGAAAGTGCTTATACTTACTGAGTTTCATGTTTCAGTTACTAATTAGTTTTGAGGCCGTTGATGTGAACATTGGTCCAGGCTCTTAGACAGATGTATTGGCAATCTATATCATATTTTTAACGTAATACATTGTAACATATTTTGGGATAGAAACTGGCAAAACTTCCTAGGAATGATATGACCTTTCAAGAGAATGATTGCGGAGGTTAAACTTTATTAAATTACAGAATGAAACAAACTCGGACAAAATGTTGCCCTGCACAGTACCTTTCCAGGAACAACATAATAGAAAACAGATGCGTTTATTCTTTGGGTATCTAAAAGAGCACAGGATGTAAATATTTTTCACGATAACATAAATATGTATATCTACCAAGGTATGTAATACAGATGTGAGGGGGTGTTTACCTGTGTAAGTCCTCTGGATTGACCTCCGAAATAGCGATTATACGTTTCAATCTTGCGCAGAACCTCAGCCACCTCAGGCGTATTACGTTGGCTCAATGAAGCCTCAGTTGGAACTAGCAGGTTTATCTGGCGACGACAGAGAGGGCATTTACAAGGCTGAAGAGCTGATCCATGATGCCAAACAAGCATAATACAATTTCCTGAGGAAGGAGCCAATGATGCATTATTAACTTATTTAAATTCAATACATAACATTATACATGCTATACATTACATCTAATAGAATTGTGATACTTGGAGCTTGTATAAAACAAAACTGGTGATGCTACACATCAAACAGCCATCATCCTCTATTTGATCCTTGAACTAATGTGATATGCAGTGTCCATTATACATACAATTCATCATTCAGTAAGTGTTAACGACTTGGGAATTCTTAAATTCCTTAGTTCATAACAAGAACTTCATTTCAAAACAAAAGAAAGTAACTCTATGCAAGATTATAGATAACTCCGTAACAAAGACTGACCCTCTTCATATTTTTCCCCTTTGCTTACGTGTTTTAGAAAAGGAGATTCATCTGTCTCATTACTTAAATCATTGGTCTTTTTTCAATACGACTTAAACAAACAGAAAAGCCTTTCCCCCCAGCTCCTTGAACAATCTAGTATTTAGGTACTCAAGAGTCAAGACTACTTGGTTGTTCTCTTTGATTCATTATTACAACCCACTTGGTGAGGTCAAGGTTGAGTGACAGCTCCATTTTTACAACCCCCTCCCTATTAGCATGCACTCTGCATTAAAGAAGTAAAAGAGACGAGGTTTGTAAAGCAGGGGGTGCCAATCTCACTCTCCTTTGTTTATTCATTAGTTTCTGATACCCAGAATCCCCCAAATCTGATTAGTGAATCCGACCAGGAAATAGTGAATTCATACCAACCATCCAATCTGTAGGAGACAGGGAACTTTAGCAAATAGCTAGGATGTACCATGAGGGGGATCACATCTCAGAACACATAAGAGGAAACTATTGGCCTGAAAACTCCTGTCAACCCCTCATTCACGGTCAATTTGGGTACCTTTGGATTTATAGGGAAACTTACAGTTCATGTGGACGACAAGGGGGTTGGGGGTATGAGTGATTGTAACTAGGTAATGGACTTTAGCGGTAAAATGCGAGAGTCAAAATGCTTTTAGAAGAAAAGGTTTTATTCGAATCCCTCTTTTTCTTAGATAATCAAATTGTAAGTGGACTCCATACTGTAAACTTCAAAAAGAATTTCACACTGAAAACTTGAACCCTCTAGTTACCCTGCCCCCATATGGACCTCTACAACTGCACCATTCAATACATCTCAATTCTCCTTAACCTACCTGTGTAAAACTAAATATCAAGGTACTGAGTTGGGCCAAAACATGGAAATCCAAAGCCTAAATAAGGTTTGTAACTGACATTCAAACTTCTCTTCAAAACATCAAGCCAACACTCTAAAACAGTACATAGCAACTAGAACCAGCTTCACATACATTACGACATTTTACTCATTGCAGCACAGTTGTATTGCTATAGAAACACACACATTTCCCCCGCAGCAACACATAACCATGTAAGCTATGATTCCTCCAGATTACAGCATACACCATAAACCTAATGACTCTTTTCCAGTTTTTCGGTTCGATAATACATAATCCGAAATTTAACTCACTCCCAATATACCTAACATTAACAACTCATCTTTCGCCTTTCGCTTTCGCTTGTCTTACCTAAACTTGAATCAAGTTTTTCTTAAGTCTCTAGAATTGACATAATTTAAAAGAACAATTCCTCGATCTAAAGAAGTAAAATTGAAATAAAAATGTAAGCTGAATTCGGAGCAGTTATGTAAGGAAAAGTGAAAATTGAAATTGAAAGAGAATGAAGAATGCGAATTGGGAATGAGATTAAAAGAGAGAAGGGGAAAGTGAGTGTACCGCAAAACCAGTGAGAGCAATTGGCTTGGCAAGGAGTGTTGAAGCCACCGTGGCAGACGGAGCACAGATCGTTCTGCGGAGGACCGTCCATTCCTCTCTCTCTCTCGCGATTTCAAATGCCGCAAGCAACTACTTGTGTCTTGTGTGCTGGACTATTTCTTTGCTTTATTCTTAAACGGTAAGAAAGGAATCTGTAATTTGTTTTTTACTACTTTTATCTAAACCAATGGTTGTCTTGATTAGAAGTAACAATATGAAAACTAGATGAAATGGTTAGGTTGGTTGGGCGAGTAATGATCGAGTGAAACTAAAAAGAGAGACGTTGCTGGTAAAATCACTGTAAACTTGAAGTGTAGGACCCACCATTTATATAATTTTGAAGATAACCATGAGTCGGTCGGTGGTTTCGTTACTAGAAGCGGCAGAGTCAGCAGAGCTTCCCATGACTTGTGCGGCCCTCAACCTCACCACCACCACCCTCTTATTCCCTTCAACCAAGACCCGACTCCGAAACCCGCACCCGACCCTCCATCTGGGTTTCACCCGCAACCGAAAACGATGCCGTTTCATCCCAAACGCCGCTTCCTTGGAGCTCCCGCTGCTCCCCTTCCCCCTGACCGAGGTCAACAACCTTAAAGCTCACTGTCTTCAATTTCACTTGGAGATCGAGTAATTAATCTATTCTGCTGCATTCATTTACTTATTTACTGAGCTCAATTTCAGGTTCTGGTTCCGTCTGAGAGTAAAACACTGCATTTGTTTGAAGCAAGATATCTTTCTCTACTCGAGGAGGTACTAGATAGTTGTTTTTATTGTTGCTTTTTTTGGTAACTCCTACAAATCATGCAGGTGATGTTTATATATAATTTAATATATGTGGTGCAGTCATTGTCGAAGAGCAAGAAGTTGTTTGTGCATTTTGTGCTCGATCCTATCATTATTGATGATTCATTGGAAGAAGCATCATTTGCAGCCAGGAATGGATGTTTGGTATTTATAGAAAATGTAAGCTTTTCCCAAATTATTGAAGAGTTTTCGAGTTTCTATTACGAACTAATATCAGTTCCAGTAATCTGCAGGTTGAGAGGCTAGAAGTGGGAGCATTGGTCTCTATAAGAGGAATTGGTCGTATAAAGATTATCAAATTTGTGCAGGTGAGCAACAATTGAATTGGTCTGTCATAAAGTTACTCATACGTATAAATGTTGTGTTACAAGGGGAAGGATCACTATACGACTCTTTAAAAAATGATTTAAACATTGGTTTCTGTTATCTTCCATTTTTTATTTGTTTAGGATCCTCAAATGAGCATTTGTTTCTCGTATATTAGATAAGATTTGGACATGTGAGACAGTGCATCTCAACTGTTCATTTTTGATACCTTATTGGAAGACACTTCTTCAATCATAAACATTAGTTTGTATATACACTTTGGCGATTTCCACTTTCCACATATGAGTGATTTCATTTTTCACCATGTAATACAAGATAGAACTTTGGTTGTATCAATTTTACTGGTAACATGTTGATGCAAATTCAGTAAGTTATCGAGAATTATGGTGTTTTGATCATAAGACCTGAGATCTAGGAATTTAATTGTTAATCTTTAGCCTGAAAAAATCAAATTAGGATACCAGACAGCACCTAGCCAGATTTTTATTTTTGTCTGAGGAGCAAGATAGAAGTCATATGATATAATGCACTCCTGCCCCCATCCCCGTTACCCCTGTTTATTGGTTCTTTCTTTTCTCTTTGATTCATCTTTTCACCCATTTGTCTGTAGTACTCTCATATTTATATATCCTATGTTCTTGTGCTTTACTCTTTTAAGTTTTGTGAATGTGGGTTTGCACTTTGTTATGCAGGCAGATCCATATTTGAAAGGTGTTGTCATACCCGTGCAGGACAAGGTACCTGACAGCGTAAGCAGATTAAGCCCCAAAGTTATGCAAGTAAAAGAGGCTCTGTGTAGTCTAAATAGTTTGGAAATCAAACTAAAGGTGCAACTCTCGTCATTCTTGGATCATGACTTTTAGAGGTCCGGGTGTTTTTGTTTTTTGGTATACTAATATAATGCTCAGAGTCAAGGTCGTGGAGCTTGGTCAACTGAAAAAAAGCTTCCAATCAATATAGGGCCAATCTAAATAACATTTTGTTGGAAGATTGTTCCCATCATGCACATTTCATTAAAATGTCCACATAATTGTTTTCTCACCGCACATTACATATTCCATTTTGGCTCTTTCATTGTCACCTCAATGCAGCAATCATAATCCAAAAGTGTCTGTTAGTTTCTCTCTAATTTACTAGTTTTTCTGAATGTCAATATGGTACATGTCCGGCTGCCGGACTGTTGGCTTGGTCTGCATTGGTTTTATTTAGTCAAGTCTGCTTGTTCTGGCTATCTACAGACTCTCTGCTTCTTAGGATATGTACCATATTAGTTCTCCTTCAAATTGTTGCAGCAAATATAATTTTTGCCCGGTGATATATCATCTATGTTGCAAAAGTACTTTTTTTTTTTTTTGAAAGGGCAAAACGAACTTTAATACTCAGTAAAATAGCATACCCCTCAATCCCTCATGCCTATGCGTCTATGTCTAAGCGGATATCTAATTGCATTACTCCTCCATGGGGTTTTATAGCACTACGATTGTTTGCAATGATGGAAACAAAATGTAATCCTATAAATCTGGTAACTTAGTGCTCATATATATTCTTTTTTTTTTTTTTTTTACTAGACGCCAAAGGAGGCACCTTTGCAGACTCAAATTGCCAACTCTTTGATGTGGGCGGAAAAGGAACTACTAGTGGACTGTGATGAAGCTTTCTTTCCGTCTTTGGCTGAGCGTGTATCCTTTGCGGCACTTCAACCTGTATCAGGTACTTTTCCCTTGTAATGTTATTTCTGACAGAGTGCCTAGAAAGTTATAGTTCCTCAGTTTTACTGCCTGGGGGTTACAAATTCTTGTTGGAAACCGTGTGTAGCACATTTTGGCTTTACATTTTTCTTTTTCCTATTTGGCTTAATGATGGTCTTTATTTTGTTTTAATTAAGGGTTGAGTTGTATGGGTCACTTTTCCTCTAAAGGAGATAATATCTTTATTTAAATATACTCTCAGATCAGCCATATCACCTTTTCTACCGGGTTCAAAACCATTGTTTGCCTTAGTTTTATACCTTCTAACTGTTTTTCTGCTGTTTTTGGACTTCTGGCATTTTTGTTGGGTTTTATTTTTCTACTGTTCCTTGGTGTCCCCAAATTTGTTTCAGCTCCTCTGAGTTTTGGTATAGGCGTCTATGTACCTGTTTTCTATGATTCTCAGTTCCATGTTTCACAGCTTTTTACCTGCTGAAACTGGGAAACATCTGGAATTATCCTTTTTATTAAATTTGAGAATATAACTTTTTTATTTTGAGGCTTTCAAGTTTCAATGGGAGTGACATAGTAGTGATCGCTCTTTTTCTACACTGCAAAAGTACCAAGTTGGTCTTCTGCTGCAAGTTTGACGCTTTCAAGTTTCAATGGGAGTGACAAAGTAGTCATCTCGCTCTTTTTCTACACTGCAATAGTACCAAGTTGGCAACAGTGACCTTAGTCAAACACTTCTGCTGCAAGTCAGTCACATATGCATTTGCAGTCTACTGGAGTTAAATTAACTTGACTGAAGATGATAATAGAATAACATATTGGACCTTTGGTTGTGAATTTGGTAAACTTTTGAATCCTATCTGAGATGAGTCTTTGGTTGCCTGAAGTGCCCTTTGAATGGTTTATCTAAATATCTGTGGTGAAATCTGAACTAGGATGTCAAAGTCGAACACTTATCCATGAGTTTGAAACTCCACTTACTTCTTCTCATGAAGTAGTGACAATGCCCAGAAATTTAGTTCCATCATGCAAGTTAGGCCAAAGTTCTTACTAGGATATCGTGTACACACTTTTCTGGTAGTCCGAGTTGGAGTCGAGAATTGTTCTTGTCCCACACATGGCTTGCAGAATGAACCCCATGTGGCCCACATTTTATTATTTCCTTCATAGAAGACCCGTGGTAGCTGGAGGAAAAAGCTTATGTAACTTGAAGCCAATCATATGTTTTGGCGTTCAACCATCCTTGATCATTTGGAGGAACTTCAAATCTTACAATAGCTTTTAGAGTGCAGGTGCTCTTGCTAGCTAGCCCTGTTTGACCAACATTTGTAATCCCTTCATGTGATTGTATTTCAATAAACCAACTACTCTAGCATAGAGATGTAGAAGCTGAACCTGTAAAGCATCCTACTTTGCATACATTTCCTCAGCTAGTTTAAATTCACTGTGGTTTTCTTATACTGCAGGATCAAGGCAATCGGAACTTCTGAAACTGCAGCAAGAGAAATTGAAGGCAATGGAGCTGAAAGACACAATGCATAGGTTAGATAATTCATTAAAATATGTCAAAGATAATATCTCCATGGTTGCAGCCAAGCTTGCTATACAATCCGTGGAGATGAAGTGAATTGTTTGAATCATGAAACTCCATTGACTGGCAGCGAAAATGCCTTCTAGCTGTGATTGTTGTATACTGTCCGATTAGGATTAGCTGAAGTAAGTATATATTTGCTTGTATGGTTTGGCTACCAATCAGATGGTAATGCCTGCCTTGTTTCTTTTTGTTCTCTGTAACTTATTGTTTTTCCGAACTTAAACACTAGCTAGACTCGTTGAGGTTCATTGTATAAAGTCTCTATTATATCGATTTAGTATTGTGATAGAATTATGTCCCATGCAGTTTATCATGATTCACCTATGAGATTTGATTCTAATGGATCAATTGGCCGGTGTATAGAAGACATTAGTCTGTGTGTTCAATATCTTTTGTGTTGAGTTAACACTCATTCTGTTTGCTTCATATTGAAACGCAAGACTTTGTCCCTTGTTGGTCCTTAAATTTATAGCATATTGAGCCTATTGAAACTGAAGTATAACGTGTATTGAGCTATTTAGACTTGAATTTGTCATACAACTGGGAGTAGTGGCTAAACCTACAATCCTTGGGTAATCAAGTCAAAATCACTAAGCAAATAAAGAAATTGGACAACATCTTACATACAGAGTATTAGTATTCGAATTCGAATGTGTTGGAAATATCATAATCATTAGTAGAATTGAACGATCGATATTGATTTAGTGAACAACGATAGTGATAATTTTTTATTTACGGTAAAAGAAAAATAAATAATAATTTTGTCTCAGTTGCATACGTGGCCGAATGACTGTAAAATTACCAAAGTAACCTCTTGAGTATAAAAGCACCCGAAAACCCTTGAAGTAAAACCCTTTGAGAATCGCGCAGCAGGAGCAGCAGCCCTACCGCGCCTCCTTCTCACGCTTGGGTCTCTCCTCAAACTCTCTCAGTCTTGGATCTGTCTGTTCCCTATATCTTCATATATATGCTCTCAATTCTGCATCTATGTTCTTCGATTATGTCCAATTTTTATTGGGTATTGTTCGTTTCTCATCTCTACACTGAATCTCACACCCGTAACAAATTTCATATGCCCACTTGTTTACCTTAGCCCTTTTGAGTCTTGTTGGTTAGGATTGCATTGGGGTGTTGGTTAAGTTGCTATTGTGATATTAGACTGACCTTTTGTTTCGGCTTCTTTGGTGGGCTTGTGTTGATATGTGTTACTGAGATGTATAGGGCATTGTATGTAGTATGTATATTTATTAATAGAAGCTAATATAGAGAAGTTGTGCATTTCTATGGTAGCTGTTGCTTAAATTACAGAATGATTTCCTTTGTTTTTTTTACTGCTAAGTACACTTTCACACAGAATTCGTGATTGATGAGGCTTTGGTATCTTAGATGGTGTTGATCAACTTTCTTTAATAATCTTTGAAGGGTCAAAGTCAGTGCGGTTAAAGATGCAGTCCAATGAAAGTCCTAGTTCCATGGAAGTTGAAGCAGTTGGAAACGGAGTCGGTTCGGTTTCTGGGGCATTGCCACCAAAGCCGAGTTTTGAGGCTTTAAAGGCTCATGAGATGTCGGATGGGCAAGTTCAGTTCAGGAAGGTCTCTGTTCCACCACATCGTTATACGCCGCTCAAGAAAGCATGGATGGAATTGTACACCCCAATTTATGAGCAGATGAAGATTGACATCCGTATGAATCTGAAGGGCCGCAAAGTGGAGTTGAAGACCAGACGTGACACACCTGACATTAGTCATCTCCAGAAGTGTGCTGACTTTGTTCAGGCTTTCATGCTGGGGTTTGATGTCATAGATGCCATTGCCCTTCTGCGATTGGATGAGCTTTATGTGGAGTCCTTTGAGATCAAGGACGTCAAAACTCTTCGAGGTGAGCACTTGTCTCGTGCTATAGGAAGGTTGTCAGGGAAAGGAGGTAGAACAAAATTCGCGATTGAGAATGCTACAAAGACTAGGATTGTGATTGCAGACACCAAGATCCACATATTGGGATCTTTTGCAAACATAAAGGTTGCTAGGGATTCTCTTTGCAACCTTATCTTAGGATCCCCTGCTGCTAAAGTGTATTCAAAACTAAGAGCGGTTACTGCTAGATTGGCAGAACGGTTTTAGAGTGGGGATGAGTATGCATTTGTGCTATGCATTTTACTGCTAAAGTTTATAATTTAGCATATTCTGAAGATGAGTATGGCTTGAGAACAGAAAAAAGAAATTGCTACGAGATTTTGTACCTTCAAGAGAAATGATATCTTCTAAGATTTTCTTCCTTCTGGAAGCATTTTGTTAAAACTACATTTTGTTTGTCTGAAGTTAAATTGGTATTTGAGATCTTTAAACTGGTTCTGGATAGTTGCATTTATAGTGAAACTGTAATATTAGTGGTTTTGATGCCATTGGTGATTCCAGTGTTTGTGCTTGGTGAATTTTGCAGCAGGTTTGAGGTGAAACTGTTGTGGGGATTCTAGTTTTTGTAGGTGAATTTCTTTTTATTTTGGGCAGTAGATTTGAAGTGAAATTCTGACTGGAGATGGCTTTGGTCAAGTTGTAAATGGGGATTAGCAACCCATTTCGCAGATGAGCTTTATTTTACTTTTACCACATCATGCACAGTTATTGGTCGAACGCATTCTCAGGGAAACTTTGTATTGAAGGATAAGCATTTCAAAGCGCTGAAGAATAAAGTTGTGGCCTCTTGTAGCTTAATTTCCATTCCTTTTGCAATGGAAAAAGAAAAAGAAAATCTTTGAAAGTAATGTTAATTGCACAGTAAGTTCTTTGAGTTATCTTATGTGGTGAAAACAAGTGAAAAGTCTGAAACTGGATTGGAAGTTTGGAACTATATAGCAAAATTTATCGGAGGTCACAATTTTTAACCCACAGGGTCAATCGTAAATCACTGCCCATAAGAAGGCGAATTGGTTGTGGGTCCGTTCCATATAAACCCCAGAAAATGGGAAAATGTTTTTGAGGCGGGGGTTCGTTTGAAAAAGAAGAAATATCAACAACTAAAGTCCCACTTGAGTTCAGTCCAGTTGAAATGTTTGTGTAAGCTTCGAAGCAAAAGGTGTGCAGAAAGATGGGGTTATACTCATTGTCGACTTCTGCTTCCTTAAGCTTCTACAACTTGTTTCTCAATCGCAGAAACCCAACTCTTCACCATTTTGGGTTCCTCTCAACAACCTTTGCTTCTCCTCTGCGCACCTCTGCAGTAAGTTCAACTTCTTCATTATTTTATCTCTTTACAAGTGCGCTTATCAACTACTTTTGCTTTCTTATGCTAAATTAGAATCAAGTATACATACTCTTTCTTGAATTATAACTCTGACTACTAATAGTGTGATAAAGAAATACTCTTTTTTCCTTGGCAATAACTCCAATAAGGATAGTACTAAAGCAGTTACTTGCTACAAACTCGAACGACTGAGATGGTAAATCGGTTTTCAATAATTATTCTTTACGCTCGGTTGTACACTTGTACATATAGCTAAACCTTGGTGCAAGGATTCAGGTACCACTTTTGTAGAAAAACATAAGCAGATGGAGTAATTTTCTCTCTTTCTTGATATATTGATAAAGTGTAAAGAGAACAATTGAAGTATTTATACAAGAGGAACTACACTATTCAACCTTAACCAAGTAAGCTTCACCATACTTCTAAATACAAATTAATGGTAAAATTTGATAAAGAGCAAATAGCCATGCTCAGCCATACTGCTCCAGTAGCATCACCATGCTGCCATAATTTGTCAAACTGCCTCAAACCCATGTCAGGCATGGACTAAAACTAAGAAAACGGATTTCCACCATAATGCCCATACTGCATTAGGTGAACTCCATGCTATCTTCAACACTCCCCCTCAAGCTGGATCAAGGGAAACCTTGAGCCAAGCTTGCCAAAATATTCGATGAACATCCGGAGCAGATTCGAGACTTTGGAATGGGAATGAAACTTGGTGAATGAATGAAACACCAACTAGCCTTCGAAAGGGCACAACAAATGCTCAAGAACTTGGAGTCTGAGATGATTTGTTAGCCTGAGCCTTGCAGAGACAATCACCACACTACATTGCCTCCAATGGAATCTGCCAAAAATCGACGAGTTTGCTGACGAAAACATCAACTCCTTGCTGCCAACTCAGCCTAGACCAACCAAAGTTCTGCCTCCTCGGAAAAACAAGGTCCAGAGAAGACTATCACTCGAGGAAAATGAAGAGAACAAGTTAGCTCAGTTGTTGCCTGATAACAAGGACTTTGAAGACGCCATTATTGCGCGAATCTAGACCAACTGAACCAGGAGCTGGACCAAGACCATCACTGACTGCTGGCCCTTCATCTTCTTCATCATCAATAGCAGCTGTAACCACTCATACACACTAATTCTCCCCCTCAAGCTGGATCAAGGGAGTGCATGATCAAGGGACTCCCTTGAGCCAAGCTTGAACAATGATCAAGGGAGTGCATGCTGGCCTATGCTCGCTATGGATGGTGGCGGATGGCCTATGCATGGTGGCGGATGGCCTATGGCGGGTGGCGGATGGCCTATGCATGGTGGCGGATGGCGGATGGCGGATGGCGGATGACGGATGCTCGGTGGCGGATGGCCTATGCTCGCTATGGTATGGTGGCGGATGGCCTATGGAGCTGCTGCAAATGGTCAAAGATAGTGAAGCAGACCGATGAAAACCTCACAATGAATGCCAAAATGATGGCTTGAGGTTACATGAAAACCTCTAAACATGCCTTTCTTCCATCATGAAGGAAGAACACATAAAATGAAGGTGATGTTAGAGGTACAACAACCTCTCAATCCATTGACAGGTTGAAGAGGAAAAAAAAAAAAAAAAAAAATCTGATAGTCCAACATCAGAAGATCGAGATTACACCAAAAACAGATTTGACCATGGACAACAGATTTCTTCCAAAACAGATAAAGAAATTAAAGGCCAAACTGAAACGCCGATAGTCCAACATCAGAAATATTGAGGCTACACTAGAACCTCGAAACAGATTTCTCCTCCAAAATAGGATGAAAGAAATCAGAACTTGACAATGGACAACAGATTTCTCTTCCAAAGCATAGGAAGAAGAAATCAGAAAATGATGATGGAATGATTTTGGAGTAGATGAACAAACTCCTAGGAGAAAATGGAATATGTTTTATGGAACACATGATTTGGAAATTATTCTACAAATAGATGTTGTAAAACTAAATCACAATCATGTGTTAATGGGTGCGGAAGCTGGTATCATGAACAACGAATCTCTTCAATATGAAAGAAGAGATGAACAATCTGCTGAACTCCCCCTCTCCCCAAATTCTCATGCCAAGATCCACGATTTGGATCGGACAGAGAAGGGGAGAGGAAGAAGGAAAGGAAATCAAGAGCTAGGCCAATAGAACCTGCTCTGATACCATGTAGAAAAACATAAGCAGATGGAGTAATTTTCTCTCTTTCTTGATATATTGATAAAGTGTAAAGAGAACAATTGAAGTATTTATACAAGAGGAACTACACTATTCAACCTTAACCAAGTAAGCTTCACCATACTTCTAAATACAAATTAATGGTAAAACTTGATAAAGAGAAAATAGCCATGCTCAGCCATACTGCTCCAGTAGCATCACCATGCTGCCATAATTTGTCAAACTGCCTCAAACCCATGTCAGGCATGGACTAAAACTAAGAAAACGGATTTCCACCATAATGCCCATACTGCATTAGGTGAACTCCATGCTATCTTCAACAACTTTTGTGGTAAAAGTTCTAGTCTTGAGTGACATTGGCATTGCCAATCTAATAGTCTTTTAGCCAGTAGTTCAATGTAAAACTCTGACTAGTTGATGGGTTTGGTCAAGTTGAAACTGGATAAAAAATCGATTTAGGTTGATGAGATTGATCACCACATTATGCATAGTCAGTTCATGAATCAGATTTCCGTGTTTCTTTAGGCTTTGTTATTTACCTGGGGATCTCTTGCAGTTCAGCATATAGACTTGTTCAAAGTTGCATCGTTTCTTTAAATTCTGAGAAGTTTCTTGATATACTGTTCTAAATTATGAGCTTATGATTCAAATTCACTGTATACGTTTCCTTCTTCCATTCCTATACAAATCCAAATGCATCTGTTAAATGACTTGTATGGACATTATTCTTCTTCAGATCTTATGGTTAGGTAGTTTTGCAAATTAAATAGGGTTAAGATAGGTTTTGTATAATCTTGGATGCAAGGAGTATATCATACATGTACATTTGAATTTTTAGGTGGTATTTAAATAGAAGATGTCACAACTCACAGGTAATCTTCTAATACAGATTATAAGAGACACTTGGTTCATTTTTAGATATCTATTTAAATACTGCTCCATCAATTTTAAGGTGGTATTTAAATACTGCTCCATCGATGGACCACCTTTTAAAACATTATTATTTCTAAATAGAAGAAGTTTTAGGAGATGACCTGTGTGCTGTGACATCTGCTCCGGTTCTGTATTGTTTTAGGTGAAAAGAGCAGTATTTATGTATCATAACTTGAAATTGAGTAACAACAGTACTGTTTTAGGAAGCTTCTAAGTTCTATCTGTACTTTTGTAGAAAATGATTGGTATCTATTAGTTTATCGTCATATTATGCAGCTGTTTATTCTACCTCAGTGTATAATAAGTTAATGACGCAGTAAGTAGTGATGGGATTCTCGTCAACCCCAGATCTTTGCATTATAATGTCCATGTTATTACATTGAGAAATTCATATTTTAGTCTTTTACTGTGAAAAGTTGATGACTTTTGGATAAAGGAGCTCAAATGGTTTTATCTTTTGCAATGCTTTCCCAACTATATAAAAATATGATTCTTGTTAACCTATACCTTGACCAGTGTATTTATCATCAGTATAATAGTCTTTAACAACATTTTTTCCAATTCTGTGCTGCTCTTGAAGCTTTTGATGGCAGGACTTTTATGTAGCTTGGTCCGGGAAGCCGTTCAAAACCAAATTTGTCACAGATAAAATGTTTCCATTCCTGCATATACCCAAAAACTTGGAGATGCAATTGTTTTTCTTCTCATAAATACACTGGTAGCTTGAAAAATTGCTTTCTAAACACTTCCTCTTGGCTCGATGCTTCTGCTCTGCTATTTGTCCAGCACCCCCATCACTACTACCACCATTACACATAGGACTCTAACTCAATTATGTTGAACTGCATCACTTTTCACTAGTCCATGGTATGGAATTTTCCCGCTATTGTAATCTGAGCAAAAGAAAGATTCATTCTTTCGTCCATGGTGTCATTGCACTGCATGTTTGGGCTGTCCAGTATTTTCTGTAGTATATTCAGGTTTCCTTAGAAACTTAGATGATGACAATGACACAACTCGGTCAAGTGTGCTTCGATATTAGTTATATTCTGTACCTGTCCAATAATGATTACAGATATATTGATAAATTCTGTTTGTATCATATAGTTTTTGCCTGGCAAACAGAATTGTAGTTGTGATAATGGCAAAAAAGTTCTTATTTTTTTTCTCATTAACTTGAACTTTTTATTTTCTGTGTTCTATAAAGAAGTACTACCCTGACTGTAGAGCTCAGTTTATGTCCAGAGAGCATGCGAAATAGGTCGTCAAAGATCAGTAGGCAGAAGAGTCAGTTGTAGCTTACTAAAAGTGGAAGAGGACATAAATGACGAGTCTTGTGAACTCGTCAGTGGAATTGAACTTTCAGTTGGCGAGGGTGAAGATAGCATCAACGCACATCTCTTCAAAGCAGTGAAAAATAATAATGGAACTGGTATATTGCTCTTGTCTGATATCTTTGGGTTTGAAGATTCATCCACAAGAGAGTTTGCGTATCGTATTGCTTGCAATGGTTACAAGTACGTCGCTGAACCTTGAACTAGTACATGTTAATGAATGCTTATAAGTTTCTCCTTGTGGCAAGGGATCTTTTATTAGAGTTTTATTATTACTGACCAGTTTGGTAAATTGCACTCAAAAAAGCATTTCGTGTTTAGAAGAGTTTTGTGTATTCCATATAATTATTCTCCAATTCTTGAAAACTGCAGTGTGTTACTTCCAGACCTATTTCGTGGAGATCCATGGACAAAGCACAAACCAAAGGCTTTGTTTGATGAATGGATTGTGAAACAAGAACCTCATAGGGTTGCAAAAGACATTGCCACATCGGCAAAATGGATGGTTGATGAATTTTTAGCTGTAGGAATCTCAAAGAAGCTTGGTTTGGTTGGGTTTTGCTTTGGAGGTGGCAAAGTGATTGATGTGTTAGCCAGAGATCAGGGTGCTTATTTTGGTGTTGGGGTCTCCTTTTATGGAACAAGGATTGACCTGAGTGTAGCTTCTGATATTAAGGTTCCAATATTGTTAATCTCAGGGGACAATGACCCACTTTGTCCTGTCAATGTCCTGGAGAACATAGAGAAAAGTATTGGTAGGGGGTCTAGGCTGGTGACTTTCGAGAGAAGAGGTCATGGGTTTGCCCACCGACCTCAGTCTGCTGAAGAAGATGAAGATGCAGAGAAGGCTTTCCTGATTATGAGAAATTGGCTCAATGATGGCTTGGTTGCACTAACTGAATGACAGACTTCCTTTCAACACTCATGTATATTGATCAAATACACGAAACTCCATAAGGGTCACAGCTCCTGATGGCAGTGATTGGAGGCCATCAATTGTAAGTTATGCTATGTACAGAAGTTCCATGTTTGATGAAAATGCCATTTAGCTTTGGTAGTAAAGACTCCAGTCAAAATATGCTTCTTAGGTTTGGATCATTGGTCTCTTTGCTACTTCATGCTTATAATAATAAGCTGCTAGTATGAACGTTATTATTATCCTTTCTTTGACACTTTTATTTGTACATTTCAGAGACACTACTAAAATTTTGACCAAGAGAATTGATGCGAGTATGGAAATCTAAGTCTGTTGTCTATTTAAAATACCAAAAGGAAATAGATAAAGAGGAAAAGAGAATGACAATATTGAAAGGAAACTATACTCGTATTAGGAAGATACTCAGAAGCATATTAGTTAAGGTAGAGAATGGATCGAGTAAGGAGAGATATTAGAGAATGCACTTGTAAAATAGCATCTCTGTGAGTGAAACCGAAACACTTCCATAGATCAGTTTAGATTTCATCACGAGAAGGTACGCTGTAAGCTTCATTTGAACTCCTCTTTGACTTGTGCTTTGATTTCTTGCTTTCGTCGCTCAAACTTTGACCCCAACAAGACTTCAGCTTCCTATTGATCTGCAGGATTTTCTTGTGTGAAGGCACTTGTATCTCCTCACCCAAGTATCAATTGTATCTAGGTATTCAACCATCTCTGAAACGGTATGCACAACACAACCGTTACAAGAGAGAATGCTTCCCATGTATCTGTCAAAGTGTACAAATCTATGCACCTCATTCGCTCTGCGCAATGCAGCCAAGGCCAACTGCCCAGGAGGGAACACAAGTGGTGCATCTGTGAGCATAATCTTATCAACTTCCATAGTTGCACTATTCTTCAGCATCTGAACCTGATCATCGTCATCTAATCTGCAGCTGGATTCCTCCATATCATGAATAAGCCCTTCAACGGAGCGATATGGTGCATACACAATAAGATCAAATTCCAAGCTCTGATAAACAATCAACTCATATTTCAGTATCATCTCTGGATCCTGTTTGCTGCCACTAGCAAGCTGCTCTGCAGATATATAGCTTTCTTCTATCTTACAAGCAGCATATATACAACTCAATAATATATACTTCGGTTCATGTTGCATAACTGACCATCGTAGAAAGAATCTTTTGAAATATATGAGGGCTGTTGCCTCGATTTTATGAGGGAAGTAAAAGATGTTACAGACTTCTTTAAGTTTAGATTCATAACATGCTCGCATCAATTGCTCCTCTTCAATGCTGAGTGCTTCGGGACGAGAATTCTCTTGTGGAATTTCGGGGTATGATAAAGTACCATCATAGTCTACCTTGGCTAGTGCTACTCCATACTCGTCCAATATTTATTGCTCTTTGATTAGCAGCCTTGTACTTCTCTACCAGTTGTTCAGGCGTGAAGATCCAATTGCTTCGGTAAGTCGAGGTCTGGAAACTGGCCATGGCGAGTCGGAAACCCTAGCAGAAAACTAAATCTCTCGTCTCTATTAATACCGACTCATACCTTGTATTATTAGGAATCTATTTGGAATTAGGAGTCTTATATAATATACATCTTATGTAATGTTCCATATTTCTATTGTATTCAGTTTCTAGTAACTTGTATCAGTATATTAGCTTCTCATAACATAAAATTAAAAATTAAAAAAACTTGTATATTTCTAAACGGAGAATTCATAAACTCGTCTTCCCAAACTTGTATACCATTGAATCATAAAAAAAAATAAAAATTATCAATACATACAATTCTCAACCTGTAATTATCAATAACAAGATTGTTCATTAAATTTACCACTAGCAGCTTTCCATCTAAAACTAACAAAATCCGTTAATTCATAAATTACGAAATTACCATTTTTTACAACATTACTGCATGTGAGTAATATTGCTCATTTATGATGGTTAATCATACTGATGGTCAATATTAAATCGCATAATACTACTGACCATCAAAAATGTCGTAAAAAAGGTAAAAGAAATTACATATTTTTTAGGATCACTAGTATTCCACTAACTATTGGAAACTATTTGGATGTTAATCATACTGAATGTCAGTAGTAAATCGTATAATGCTACTGAACCCTCAGTAATAACAAAAGTAAAAGGGTAATTTCGTAATTTCAATTTAACAGATTCTATTGGTTAAATGGATAGAAACATGCTAGTGGTAATTTTAAAAATAGACTTGCTATTAATAATTATGAGCTCAAAAGTGTAGTTATCGGTAAAAACTCCTAAAAAAAAAAATGTCTCCATTTTTTTTCCTTGAAACATGTCCTATCTTCATTATCTTTACTCGTACTAACTTTATCCACACACATTATATATATAGTATTTAAAACATGTTACAATATATGTGATGCATCAGTTAAGAGTCCAATGTTTAGTCTACTAAATAATTTGCTTTGGAAGTTGTCAAGTTATGCGGATGGAAAGTTGTCAGTAATTTAATTCCTGGTCTCTAGTCATGTGTATGGAAAGTTGTCAAGTTAGTCTTGGTTATAGTAAGAATCTTATTGAAACTTGAATTTCATTTAAATTGTATCTCGATCTCCTATATATATATCATGTTATATTGCCTTGTTGGGAACATTAGACATTATGAAAAAGAATATTCACAGACTAAGTTCTGTCTTTTGGTGAGTGATTCCCAAAACCCTATCTTTTACGGTGAGTGATTCCCAAAACCCTATCTTTTACGGTGAGTGATTCTCAAAACCTTATATTATGGTTGAGTGATTCCCAGATCAAACCCCATCTCTTAAACCCTTTATATTCAGCTGCATCACAATGTTACATTAGCATTGTTTTTTTTTCTTCAGAAATCTTTTAGGATTGTAGATTTTACAATTTTCAATTAGGTTGTGATGTCTGATGTTACTGATGTTTTGAGTTGGTTTTGGAAATGGATTCAGATTTGACTGAAGAAGCTCTTGAAATTTGGCGGCTTTCGTCTAAAGTAGGGGGTTCTTAGTCAAGTTGATGATACTTCCTTATTTTGATTGCAATCAAGAAACTTTACTTAACCGAGTTTGTGGTAGTTTTAGTGGATTCTTACAATAGGTTATGCTTAGTTGACTCAGGTACTTGTCATTTGGGTTCATTAATTTGAATTTTATGAGTTTCTTGAGAATTTTTGTGTTACCTTCTCCTTGAGTTTGCTTATATTATATTCTTGTAATGCCTATTTAAGTTTGGATGAACTATCTATATTCTGTTTGTGCCTATTTTATTTTTTTGTAAGGCCTATTTAAACATACCTACGAAGTTTTAATGCTTTTCTGATCTGTTCAATTTTCCTTCTAAATGAAATAACTGAAACTGAAGTGAAGTTTATGTCTGCCTCAAAATTGACTGAAGCACATGCTAGAAGGATTATACCAGAGTTAGATTACCAATACCGAGCCGTCATTGTGATACCTTCAGAGGATTTTAGACATGTTATCACACATTTGCAACATTTTAGGAATTCTTGTACTTATCATCTGCACTATATTCATTTTCATTGTTGTGACGCGCGCGCATATGAGATTTTTACTTTGGTAGTACTGAAGAGAACAATTTTATTTCATTCTATTACTTTATGATATATATTTGGTATCTTAGAGTATTACGTGGGAATACTCGGTCTAGGGATGGAGTGCAATGGCATAAGGATATGTAGCTTGTTTCATATTGTGATGAGTTTGGTTGTGTATAACAATGCACACTATTAACCTATGCCATATTGGTACTTGATGCATGATATGTCAGGTTTAGAGTGTTACCGAAAAAAAAAAACTATGATACATATCAAATATATATGATTGACCACTTGAACCTATAGATGGACATCTATGCTGATCAAATTTAGGAATTTGTTATCACATTTCAAGTAACTTCTTGTGTTGTATAAGAATTTCTTGCTTTCTTGTTGAAATGCTGTTTTACACTATTCACATGTAATCATTTGTATCTTACTCACTAGACTCTTATACATCATCGCAGTTTTTGTACGTGCGACTGATGTTGAAGTCAAATTTCCACACTAAATGAGGAGGTTGTTTACAGGACAGAGGTAATTTTGCGCCATTTAAATTAAACATTCATTCCCAATGTTTCTTTGTAATTTGCAATTTAAATGTGGCTATCAGTTTGTTGTTTTATATTATGACAGCTTGCCACAATTTGTTAGTTAAGGTTACCAATTAAGTTTGCAATACACTGCATTAAAAATAAATACGAGTTCTAATTTGAAGAGTATGATCTGTTATGCTATGATTGCTACTCCATTGAGATAAACGTAAGTTGTAGTTAGAATCAGAAGGAATGAACTAATGTGACCTCCAAGTAATAAATAATCTATTGTTTCTACTAGTGATCAGTAGTTTTTTATTTGATGTTGTGTCTTATGTGCAGTTTGGGGAGTGTACTATTGCAGGCGTCCAGCCTGACCATCCAGTTTCCTGGAGTTTCAACCTACACTTCCTCATCGTCATCCTCAACGCATGCTTTCTGTCAGACAGTGTATGGTTGCTCCAATCTGATGACGTACCTCCTATGCTGAATTTTCATGTTTGTTCAATAGGCAACCTCATGTTGTACTTGCACTGAAGGCCGTGATGAAATATGAGTCTACTTCAAAATAATTTGAGACCATTCTCTTACCTGATTCTAGTGCTACAAACTTCTACATATGTATTTGTTTCTGTACAAACCCGTAGGCCTGACAGAAGCACAATAATAAATATAGGACATGAACACAACTACGTATAGTGGTTCACCGTGCCATCGGAGGGCACGGCTACGTCTAAGCCCATAGGCCTGACAGAAGCACAATAATAAATATAGAACATGAACACAAGCACGTATAGTGGTTCACCGTGCCATCGGAGGGTACGGCTACGTCCACTTGAAATACACTATAACCGGCTAATAAGCCATCGGTGGTACAAGAGTGGAATGCCTTGGGACCAAGATCCAAAAGTCCTTAACACTAAGGGGGAAGCCTCCTATTTATAGGGAAGGAAGGCTCTCTCCTATACAATGTTTCCAATGTGGGATGCAAACCCACTTTACTACATATTTCCCTACTCACGAAGCTATTTCAGGAGCCCGGTGGCACGCCCTCCGGGTGCGGCACCGGTGATCTCTGACATTGGGAATGTAGCCGGATACCGGAAGTAGGACCTATGACGCCGGTTGCACGGTCCACGAGGTCGCCGAACATGCTTGGCGGTGCACCATATATACTGTCAACAAGTCCCCCAAGTTCCCGAGTAAGAGTGCAATCTTACTTGGGGAGTTAATCATCATATGCCGCCAAGCATAGGTGGTGACCGAGTCACCCCTACTACCACCAGTCCCCCAAGTCCCTAAGTGAGATTGGGCTCTTGTCGGGCGTTCGAATGTCGAGTCCCACCCTTCCGCTCGAGTGCTACTGATGTGCTCCCCGTAGTAGTCCCCCAAGTCCGTGCTGGAGATGCCGGGAGTGATGAGGTTCCGGGCGTGATGAGGTGCCAGGCGCTGATCCTCACCGTCTGTGCCGGGTTCTGGAGAGGCGGTGGGTGCCCAAGGAGGATCCGGGTTTGACCGGTCCTGACTCGTTGAGGCTTGATCGGGCAGAGTTGGCGGAGCCGCTGCTGAACAGGACCGGGCCTGCTGAATCCGGGGAGACCCGCTGGCTGGGGTGACCCGTCGGATAGGACCAGGCCTGCTGAATCCGGGGTGACCCGCCGGATAGGACCGGACCGGCTGAATCCGGGGTGACCCGCTGGCTGGGGTGACCCGCCGGATGGGACCGGGCCTGCTGAATCCAGGGTGACCGCTGGCTGGGGTGACCCGCCGGATAGGACCGGCTGCTGAATCCGGGGTGACCCGCTGGCTGGGGTGACCCGTCGGATAGGACCGGGCCTGCTGAATCTGGGGTGACCGCTGGTTGGGGTGATCCGCTCGGATAAGACCGGGCCTGCTGAGTCCGGGGTGACCCGCTGGCTGGGGTGACCCGCCGGATAGGACCGGCTGCTGAATCTGGGGTGACCCGCCGGATAGGACCGGGCCTGCTGAATCCGGGGTGACCCGCTCGAATAGGACCGGGCCTGCTGAGTCCGGGGTGACCCGCTGGTTGGGGTGACCCGCTCGGATAGGCTGGGCGGTCGAGATCACGAGGCCGGAGGGTGAGCTGATACTGAGCTGTGGTGCAGGGGTTGAGGCTCTGGCGCAGCGGTACGGAACCGGGGTGCCCATGTAATAAATGTGGAGCGGGGTGAAACCCGGAGAGTGCATGGGATCTCGACCGGGCGTTCTGCCATGGGAACGAGTCGGAGAGCATGGGACCTCGACCGGGCATTCTGCCATCGGAACGAGTCGGAGAGTGCATGGGACCTCGACCGGGCGTTCTGCCATCGGAACGAGTCGGAGAGCATGGGACCTCGACCGGGCGTTCTGCCAGATCGGTATGAGGTGGAGAGTATGGGACCTCGACCGGGCGTTCTGCCATATCGAGACGAGTCCATATTGCTAGGCTGCAGGGAGGTGGCCCCGGTGTTGCGGTCTGTTGAAGCACCGGTCAATACTTGCTAGTTCTTCTCAGCTTGTGTTGGAATAAGCGTTGAGGAAATGTGCAGGTTTGTTAGCCTGCAGGGAGACTTGTTCTGTGTTAGAGAAACAATCTGCCCGGTGGGGTGGCGTTGAGATAACGAGTCTCCCCGTGTTTTCCCCAAATGTATCACAGTTCAGTGTGATGCAAGGTTTTTATCCTGCTGGAAAAGAGTACATGTGTTAGATGTAAACTCACCCGGGTGTATAAAGCCCATGCGTTTGCCATGGAGCCGGTTGAATGTTACCTAACCGGTGAGATGCCATGGAGCCGGTTGAATGTTACATAACCGGTGAAGTGCATGGGAACTCGACCGGGCGTTCTGCCATATCGAGATGAGTCCCCCATACCGTATCGAGTCGGTTAAATGTTACATAACCGGTGAAGTGCCATGGCAATGCTGAAATGATCGACCGATGCATACAGATATGCGCAGCACTGAAAAGCGCATAATGATATGCGTGCAACGATGCATACTGATATGCGATGCACTGCAATGCTGAGATGATCAACCGATGCATAATGATATGCGCAGCACTGATAAGCACATAATGATATGCGTGCAACGATGCATACTGATATGCGATGCATTGCAATGCTGAGATGATCAACCGATGCATAATAATATGCGCAGCACTGATAAGCGCATAATGATATGCGTGCAACGATGCATACTGATATGCGATGCATTGCAATGCTGAGATGATCAACCGATGCATAATAATATGCGCAGCACTGATAAGCGCATAATGATATGCGTGCAACGATGCATACTGATATGATGCTCGTGCCTTTATCACATGTCTAATTATCAATATCCCCCAACAGATTATGCACAGGTGAAGCATGCGTTAAGTAATAATAAATAAGTTAGAATACTTAGCTTTGGAGGAAGCTGCCGGGTGTTGGAATAGCATGCGGGAATGATTCCCGGGTTTCCCGGTGAATGTCTACGGGTGTAGAGAGCAGCTTGATTTTGCTGTTTGGAGCAGTGGGTGTCCAGAGAAGATTTCTAGGTGGCCAATGCGTTTGAGCCGTTGATGCAGCCCAAACTGCTGGAAACTGACCCGCCGGCCCAAGATGCTGAACCATTGCTGTAATGCGACCCGGCCCATCTCAACTTTTGACCGGGTCAAACCATTTCGAATCTGCCTTTTCCCGCCATTTTCCTTTTCTCTTCTTCCTCTGTTTCTTTTCCCTCGTCCGGTTTCTCTCTCGTCCGGCTTCTCTCGTCCGGTGATGAAGACGACCGCATCGTTCCGCACCGGAGGAGGGAGACGAGCGGCACCGGATCCGGAGAGGAGTGCCGTACCGGAGGTGGTCAGACGGCTGGGGTTGACGAAACCGCACCGCACCAGAGACGACGCACCGGAAGGGAGGAGCCGGTCATCTGGAGAGGACGAAACTGCACCGCCCGAAGATGCTGCCATCGGTGAGGAGACCCATCGGCTGGAGAGGGAGACCCAGCGGCGAGGAGCCGAACCGGAGGAGGAGCCCGTTGCCGCTGCTGGCCGAACCAGAGGAGACTGCGCATCGGAGCCCGGAGAGGAAGCCACCGGAGGTACTGGGGCCGATCCGGGGTGCTAGTTCCGGGCGTTGCCATGGGTGCCGGGGTCGAAGCTGCGGGTCGCCGGAGGCGCCGTAGGTGACTCGCCGGACTGCCGACCGGGCCGTCGCGGGCGAGTTGCTGGCTCACCGACCGTGGCCTGTCGCGGTGCGAGGCGGAGGGAGATGCCAGTGGCGGGAGGGTAGTCGTCCGAGTTGACCGCATCGGGAGTGGTTGACCCGCGTTGACCTTGACAGGGGCACGATTGGGCTGCTGCTGGGCCACTGACCGGTTGCTCCTTGCAGACCTGCTGGGTTGGGCTGGCTCATGCTGGGCAGGTTAGCTAGGCAGGTTAGCTGGGCAACTTGTCTGTTGGCCTGGGCTGGGCTGCCTGCTGGCCAGATTGAGCAAGATTGGTGGCCTGCTGATTATTTGGGACCTGCCGTCCAGGCAGCAGCTTGCTGTACAAACCCGTAGGCCTGACAGAAGCACAATAATAAATATAGAACATGAACACAAGCACGTATAGTGGTTCACCGTGTCATCGGAGGGCACGGGTACGTCCACTTAGAATACACTATAGCCGGCTAATAAGCCATCGGTGGTACAAGGGTGGAATGCCTTGGGACCAAGATCCAAAGTCCTTAACACTAAGGGGGAAGCCTCCTATTTATAGGGAAGGAAGGCTCCCTCCTATACAATGTTTCCAATGTGGGATGCAAACCTACTTTACTACATATTTCCCTACTCACGAAGCTATTTCAGGAGTCCGGTGGCACGCCCTCCGGGTGCGGCACCGGTGATCTCTGACATTGGGAATGTAGCCGGGGTTGCTGTCTACCCGCCGGATGCCGGAAGTAGGACCTATGACGCCGGTTGCACGGTCCATGAGGTCGCCGAACATGCTTGGCGGTGCACCATATATACTGTCAACAGTATTGATACATTCTTAAAGTATGTGGCTTTCACAAGTGTAAATGACCCCCACGATTTTGTGAAATGTAGGCGAAAAATTACAAAATGTTAAATCTCTGTTAAAGTGAGATGTACATATCCTATACAAATGTTTTGGCATGAAGGATTATATCCAATCCTTGGTGAATTGTGATTAAGTAATACAGCAGTTTACTTGGATGATAATTTTTATGTGGATACTGCAGGTGTAGATGAATAAAGCAGAACTAATTGATTTCTTTGAGATCTCTGTTCCACATATAGAAACAATTCAATTCTTTGTAAGACTAAGATTGAACATTCCATTTCTGCTTCGAGAGATTCTCTGTAATCTCAATCTCTTTTTATCAGTAGATAATACTGTAGTTATAAACTATAAGTGATAATTCCCAGTTATAGTAGTGCAGACATTATAGGAGACCAACAGTTATAGTAGTGCAAACATGATAAAGTTAGCTTGGTCTGAAAGATTAAATAAGAATAAAGATATCACAGGATACAAAACCAAACTTAATTATATTAACGTTCTTCCCTTTTTCAAAATTTTTGATTTGATTCAGCCTTGATAACAAAGATTAGGCTCCAAAAGGAGCGACACTATGAATCCTTTATAATACCATATCCATGTTTCCTTATCCTCCATCTTCAAACCAAGGTTTCCTTTCTGCTATAGCTTTGAGATTTTCAGATCTTCTTGTCAAAGGTGTCATAATGTGTTATATTATGTAAATCCAGTCATAGTGTGTTAATCCAGTTATAGTCGTGCCAACTGTCTTCTTCTCTTTGATTTTTTTATCTTCATGGCACCTCCTAATGTGTCTGTTAATCTAGTCCTCAATGTTTTCCGGTCCGAGAGTTTAGAACAATACTTTAATCTGTATGTTGGAAGGTTTAGTGTCCAAGGTGTTCCTTTGCTCTATGAAGTTCCAAACAATGTCACCTTTAGTCCGTTTTGTTCAATCTACCAACCTTGTTCTGATTTCCCATTCATCTGCTCAACCATGTCAGTGCCTTGTCTCACAAGGCAGGGTTCCTTGGTTTAAACAAGGAGGATTCTTCTGATAAGTTGATAAACTCATTGGGAAAATTCGATAACAGGAATTTCCTTAGTATCTTTAGGTTCAAAATATGGTGGTCTACTATGTGGGTTGGGAATTCTGGGTCAGAATGGCTGCTCCTAAATGTCCTAAAAATCAATTCCTATGTCATAATCATACCTATCATTGAACGCAGCTTTAGATATGCTTTTCAACCTGGTACTGATGGTCATGTTATGATCTTTGCTGAGGCGGCTCTACCCAAGTTAAAGCATCGAAGTTTGATGCCATTACTTATGTTCATGACTGACAATCCCTACACCTTGATGAAGGAGGCCTACAGTGCTCTCAGGGTTCATCTCAATACCTTTAGGCTCCTTGAAGAAAAATCTGAACCAAATCTAGTTAACAAATTTGGTTGGTGCACTTGAGAATTGAGATGTCTTCTACTTAACTGTGGAACCTGCTGGTGTCTCCCATGGTGTAAATGAATTTGTTGAAGCCGGTGTACCCCCGAGGTTTCTCATCATTGATGATGGTTGACAAAGCATTAATTTTGATGGTGATGAGAATCCTAATGAGGATGCAAAAAATATAGTCGTTGGTAGGACTCAAATGACTACAAGAGTTCTCAGGCTTGAGGAATGTGACAAGTTTAGAAACTACAAAGGTGGTTCTTTGTTGGGTCTTGATGCGCCGCCATTTGATCCGAAAAGGCCAAAGATGTTTATATCCAAGGCAATTGAATTAGAGAATGTTGAGAAGGCTCGTGATAAGGCCATTCAATCTGGAATCATTGATTTGTCCAAGTTCCAAATTGAAATGCAGAAGCACAAACAAGAGTTGGATATGATAATTGGTGGTAGAAAAGAAGGCAGCAATACAAGTACTGCTTCTAAAGAAAAAAGTTGTGGAAGCTGTTTTTCCAGAGCTGAAACATACAAAATGAAGGCTTTCACAAGCTACTTGAGAACCAAATTCAAGAGTTTGGATGATATTTATGTATGACATGCTCTTTTTGGTACCTGGGGTGGTGTTAAGCCAGACACAACTCATCTCAATTCAAAGATCATCCCCTGCAAAGTTTCTCCAGGACTAGATAGTTCCATATCTGACCTAGTTGGCGATTTCTATAATTCTATGCACTCTTATCTCTCTGAAGCTGGTATCACAAGAGTCAAAGTGAATGTAATTCATGTAAGTCTTTCCTTACATCACCCTTTTAACTTCTACCATATGATATATCTTCAATGCTTACATGAATGAAGTTTGATTTACAGACTCTTGAATATGTATGTGAGGAAATCAGAGTTCGTGTAGAACTTGCAAAGGCTTATTACGAGGGGCTAACTACTTCCATCGTAAAGAACTTCAATGGTACTGGACTTATTGCTAGTATGCAATAGTGCAATGATTTCTTCTTCCTTGGAACAAAACAAATCTCTATTGGAAGAGTTAGTAAAACCTGTACTAAAAATTTGGTTTTCTAACACTTAAAGCAGTTCATGTACACTAACAAATGGGTATTGCAGGTGATGATTTTTGGTTTCAGGATCCAAATGATGACCCATGGGAGTTTACTGGCTACAAGGTGTGCATATGATCTATTGTTCCTACAACAGCATGTGGATGAGTCAATTCATTTAGCCTGATTGGGATATGTTTTAGTCAGATCATTTGTGTGCCAAATTTCATGCCAGATCAAGGGCCATATGTGGAGGTCCAGTGTATATAAGTGACACGGTTGGCGGTCACAATTTTGATCTTATTAAGCAGCTTGTTTACCCAGATGGTACCATCCCCAAGTGCCAGCATTTTGCTCTACCAACTAGGGGCGCCTATTCAAGAACCCCTTAATTGACACCAAAACTGCTCTCAAAATGTAGAACTTCAACAAGGTACATAAGCACTCATTTGCCCTTCTTTTTCACTTGGTACAAGCCATGCAAACCTTTTTTTTCTCTTTCTTTTTCCTATTAATTATATATATATATATATATATATATATATATATATATATAATGTATAACTTAATGGGACTCAAATTGTTACTTATTACACAGTTTGGTGGTGTGCTGGGAGTTTTCAACTGCCAAGGGGCTGGTTGGGACCCAAAAGAACAAAGAATCAAAGGCTACTCCCAGTGCTATAAGGAAATCCTTTGTTCAGTGCATGTTTCTGAAATTGAATGGGACCAAAAGATGGAAGCTGCCTATTTGGGTGAGGTCGATGAATAAGTTGCCTATCTCAACCAGGCTGATGAACTCTTCCAAATCTGACCCCATTCAGATGGTGACCAACCATCTTCGTTCGAGATTTTCAGCTTTGTACCAGTACAAAAGCTCGGTTCCAACAGAACCAAATTTGTGCCGATTGGATTGACAAACATGTTCAACATTGGAGGCACTATCCAAGAGCTGGAGTATACAAGTGACATGGAACCTTATGATGCCAAGATTAAGGTCAAAGGTGGAGGCAACTTCTTAGCCTACTCAGGTGAGTCTCCGGAGAAGTGTTGCTTGAATGGTGCTATGGTGACTTTTGAGTGGTCTGCTTCTGGTAAACTATCCCTAAATCTTCATTGGGTTGAAGAAGCTGCTGGAATCTCTGATGTGGTTATTCTATTTTGAGAATATTTTTGGTCCTTCGTTAATTTCCCGATTTTAGTAATTGTTTTGGCTAGGGCGCGGACTAACGTTCCCTTGAAATAACTCAAGGTGCCTAAAGATCGCCTTTTCCTTTTTCTTTTGACTCGCTTATTGTATTTTTTCCTGCCATATTACCGATGTAAATCACCTGACAAGGACTATGTGATATATAGAGCTTAATTAGTATGTAAGTTTTAACATATATTGTAGCCAAAAACTTGAAATTTCTGAATTAATTAACAGAAGCACCGACTATAAGCTGAAATATATAATGAAAGATGAATGTTTTTTTTTTTTCCTTTTTTTTCAAATTTTTCAGGCACGTGCGTTCATCAGTTGAGTCTCTGCCCAAACAGACAAGCCTCCTAACCTTCCTAAAGCTAGCATATGATCGAAATTGCTCTATACAATATATATGTACTCAAGATTCACAACAAATTATTAATATGTAAATAAACGAATTGCCTTGAACAAAAGAACGAATTGAAATATTTAATAAAAAAGGATTTGAAATAATAGAAATCCAACAAAATTTTATCAATCAATAAAAGTCCTATAAAATTCCATCCTACCAGACTTGCATGCATCCACTAATTTAGCCAAAAGCATGCTCATAACTAAGAATCCACTAAGTGATCTGCAGCTCGTTGAAGGATGGTGTCAGACAAGTTTCCTTCTTCCGTCCTTGGGAGAAGGAGGCATAATTCAGTACTGAATTCGACGTCTGGCTTTGGTAGTAGGCTATAAAGTTAATGTGATCATGGTGGATATGGTAATATCCATTAGGGTTTCAAACTATGATCGCAACGGTGAGGTTGGAATCGATGAGCAGCGTTGCATTGGTTACGTGACAGACCACATTGGCCGGGCTCTTGGTGAGGCAAAGAGTGAGGATGAAGATGCCGAAACAGAGCCCGACTACACACCAAACAACGAAGCATGCAAGTTTTCTAAGCTTCTGAAGTAGTGAAAGACATAACTTATCAAGTTGATTTTGGACGTTGTCCGTCGGTGAAGACATGGCTGGGTCGATGTTGCTGGTAGTTAATTACTAGTGTTAGGGTTAAAACAATCTGCACAATGTGAGAAGTGAGAGGGGGTAAGGTACTTATAAGGAGAGCAAGAGATTTTTATTCCCTTTACTTGGCGTAGAAGGTATGCTTGATTTAGTGTACCCAACCAAATCGAGCAATCAAACCCCTATAAATTCCATAAGAAATTATTTCCTTTTCTATATTATACAAAGAATCCAGAAAAGCCCTAGAAATTCGACATTATATGATACTACATGACATGATACCTGATTTTTTATTATTATTATTATTATTATTTTGATAGAAGGATGCCTAAAATTTGAAAAGGAGAAAATTAGATACAAACGTTAGGGAGATTAATTATACGCAATTCTCTAGAAAAAAAGTTTGATGTATAAGAAAAATGTGATGATTGGAGAGTGTCGAAGATGCGACACTGCATATTGGCCAATTGAAGATTGTGCTAGACCTTAATTTACTACCAGATCCGAGTGAATAGCCGACGAAAAAAATTTCGTCGGCTATGCCTATTTTTCGTCAGCTATACCATCTGCCGACGAAATTTTCGTCGGCTATACTTCGTCGGAACAACCCCGTCGGCTATACTAATGGCCGACGAAAAAAATCAATTCGTCGGCTATAGTAGAGTATGGCCGACGAATTTACCGACGAAAATATTTTTCGTCGGCCAAACCTGGGAGAAATTGCCGACGAATTTCGTCGGGTATTTTCGAGTATGGCCGACGAAATTCATAAATTCTAGCCGATGAAATTCGTCGGCTATTGGGTTCAAACAATAGCCGACGATTTTATAAATTTTCGTCGGCTATTTCCTCGAAATATATTAATATTTAATATGCATTAATTAGTTATAGCCGACGAAAATTGGTAAAATTCGTCGGCTATAGTTATTATAGCCGACGAAATAATGCCAAAATCGTCGGCTTTTCTTACATTTGGGAAAAAAAATTAAATTATTTTCTAAATTACCATTCCAAGCAACCTGCAAATCACAAAAACAGTCCATGCATTTGCACCAACAAGAAACACGTCTAAATACCATTTTTATTAAATTCGTTCTAATATACATAAACCCTAAACCCTAATCATCACCTAAACCACTAAAGTCCACCAGGTCATCCCCAGCATCCTGCTCTCCATCAGGCTCGTCATCCGGCTGACCGAACTCGGGAGGTTGATGATAGGAGCACAATGTGCGATGATATTATATGTTTATGCCCTCATTTATGCTTTGTTTAACTCTTATTTGTCTAAGATAGAGTCATAATATAGTTAGTGTCATTTTTGGTAGAGTTTTGGTAAAATGTGCTTAATTGTCCGAAAAATGACTAAGTATGAGAAATCTGGAAAATAGCGCAAAATATGTCTTTTTCGTAATTTTGAGATGAGTAAACATATGATCTATCCTTGTCCGAATTCAATGAACTTTGGTGTGCCTAATATTCATATACTGAAGAATGTTGTGTTAAAATTTCAGATCAATCGGAGTTCGGGAAGTCACCCAAAAGATGGCTGCAAAACGGCAGTCCGAGCAAACCAATCCAGGGGCTTCCAGGATTTTCCTGGGACTTTGATCCAACTTCGAAAAATCATTCCCGACGATTCACAAGGAATTTGATCGAGATATTTTATGGGGAGATGGCTATATGTGTCTAGTTTATCTGAGACTTAGAATCACATCAATTGGAGCTCCGAGAAGGGAGATATGTCGGATTTACTGGAACAAGGTCATTCCAGCCGAGTTGCTGCCGGTCTTGTGTTCTTGCGGGTTTGGGGCATTTTTCCATGGACCAAGCTCACCAAATGGAGTTGTCAAGCCTACACAAGAAGTTCATGAAGATATGCAGCCCAATCCAAGGAAGAAAATCAGAAAAAGAAGTTTCCTAGAAGAACCAAGAAAGGAAGGAACCAAAACCTTGTTGCACAAGGATTGCCTTTGCCGATTTGGACTAGGTTTTCTACCTAGGGTTTCTGCCGAATTTGCCTCTATATATAGCCATGTTTTCCTACAGAAAAATCATCTCATCTCAAGCATAAAATACTAGCCTAAAGCTCTACCAAGTCTATCAAGCACCAACACCTAAATACTTAGCGAAAACCCATCACCACCACCACTACCAAATTGCTGTACCCTTCACCTTGTCTTCTGCCGATTCTTGTTTTGGCCGAGCATTAAGGAGCAGCAGCCAAGCATCTTGTCACGTTTGAGGAGTCTTCAAAGGTTCTAAAAGTGTGATCCACTCACCCTATGGCTTTTGTATTTAGTTTTGTTTGGTTGTCTTGTAAGAACTTGTTTCGTTTCTTGGTTTTTGCTAAACTTTTGTATGAACCGATTTGTTGAAGTTTATGTAATTTGTTTGTGCAATTTTAACTTGTGTTTTTGTATGCATCGATAATTAGGGCAGTGGTATTTCACATGTTTAAACTTAAATTGGTTAGAACTAAGGTTAGGGCATTTAAACCGACACACTAGTTATGGTTAGCATGTAATTCTAAGTGCTAGGTTTCATGTGATAGAGTAACACGGATAAGTCATACGTTGGAGTAGTTTGTTTTGTGTTGCTCACATAGGTCTAACAACCTTAGAACTTGCAAGTTAAATAAGATGATTGACAACCTTACTTATTTGCTTGTCTTCGATTTAGACTCATATGCTTAAATGTTAAAACGTGTAAAACCGGATTAGCATCACCTTAGAAGTCATACGTTGGAGTAGTTTCTAAGAAATTAAGAAGTCTAACAATTGGAAAACTGTTGGAGGCTCTAGTTGTGTCGAAACTAATTTAGGTCTTGAACATGTTAAATACTTGTCTCTTACCTTCTTGTGTGCAAATCTACTTGTTAAAGAGTCTTTTGTGTGAACTGTTTTGTGTGAGAGATGATGATCACATGTATATATTAGTTTTAGGATTTAATTTCCTGCATTTTATTTTCGCATCTAGTTTTGGGCAGCCCTATGGCTGCCGAACTTCATCTTCATCCCCCCATGATAAATTTGTATATATGTATATAAATGTGACAATTGTGTGCATATATGTTGTGAATATTTGTGTTAACATTCTCATGTTTCAGGTACCCTTAATCCCCGGCTAGAACGATCCCTACTTATTCTATACTACTAACGATTGTAGGGTTTTTGATTGCTTGAGTCGCTTCGGCGGTTCGATCAGTTGAGGCATTGGAGGTTCCGCTAACCCCTGAAACGGGAGCGGGGGTGGAAGGCCTTGTTGTTGTGCCGCGAACATCTCATACCACCAGGCTTGTTGGCCGTCGTAGTTTAGTTGCCGAATTCTGTCGCATTCGGCATGCCAACCGGCCATATTCAAATGATACTGCTGTGTTCTGCGGCGCAGCTCCAAATGATACTGCTGTGTGCTGCGGCGCAGCTCATGTACTGTCTGGGACGAGGTCGCCAATTCTGCGGCCAATCGCTGCACTTCCCCCCTCATATGGCTCTCCCCGCCTCCCTTCTTTTGACCTCCCTTAGTGGTCTTCAGAATCCCTAGTCCAGAACTTCCCAAACCCCGGCAGTAATAGTTGTTTGACCGGTTTGGGAAGGCTGCGTCGAACATCCTCGCTGCCGTTTGGACACTGGACCGGTCGACATGGCTCATGGCTTCTTCCAGATCTGCCTCTGAAATGTTCGGTTGTGTCTCCCGAACTACTTGCTGGAACACCTCTTCTTCGGCCCGGTTGACCCTCTCCTAAGTGGACGGGAAAAAAAAAATTAATATTATAACAAATATATAATTAAGTAAAATTAATAATTAAAATTTTAAAATTGTAATGAACGACTTACGAGCTGTTCTGTCGCTTGTGGATAAGCGATCTTGAACGTCTCCACGTACGGGTTGCTATCAGGATGATCTCTAAGCGCCTCCTCCTGATATTGTGCAAACGGCCGTGAACCAGCATGATGGGGGGTTGTGTTCCGGCGGCGGTTCATAGAGTTTATCCGAGAACGTTGCTTCAAACAAATAATAAAATGTTAGAAAAATGCATCAAAAAATATTAGTGTAATAATTATAAAATAATTAAACTAATAATTAAAATTTTAACAAAATAAACATTTTTACTGAAGTTTAGTATTTACCTGCATAACTGGGTTGTTGAAGTCTACTGTCTTCAACCAACGCCACTCGTACTCCCGGAACATGAACTCCCTGGGAGTACCCATACGACCAAGGTTGTCGTATTCGTTATAGTGGGAACGCAGCTCGTTCTTCTACTCTTTGAACCTACGAAAAAAACAAAAGTGCATTAGAAATATTATTAATATCATAAAATATTAATAATTATAAGATAATTATAATATCATAAAAACAAACGTACCTCGAGTTCTGCTGGGTGTCCGCCCAATCCCGCCTGTGTTCGGCAATCTCGAAGAATGTCTGAAAAATAATATTTTATTAGTTTTACAATTGTTAAATATTACGATAAATAAATTAAATTTTTTAAATTACTCACCGACGCGGCGTTGTTCACCTCCCTCTTTATCTCTTCGGGCACATCAGCCCACCGGGTCCACAACATAGGGACTCTGTCCCTAATCAGTGACCCCACGCAACCCGAGTAGTCGCGTTTTTTCTTCCCCTGAACCTCCTGATTAGGAGGTTCGTTGATCTGAATCCTCCCGCTGCGCTCAACAGTTCTCCTGAGCGTGTCAAAACATATGACACCTCTCGTATTCCTCCGTGAACTGCTAGCGGCTGTCCCTATCACAAAAACGACGATTGCGTTAATTTTAATAAAACATTTAATTAATAAAATCAAATGTTACCTGAACTGGATGACTCGTCTGTCGAATTTCCTTTTCTCCTCGCCGAAATAAGGTGGTCAGGGTTCTCAAATGGCTGCTGCTGGTATGCCTCCGCAGCACTCACGTACTAAGGCATATCAGGCCATATGGGCACACCCTGATAGTCGACCTCCGGTATCGCCGGAATGTTGTACGGGAGGAAGAGCTGGTTTGGGAGAGTAGGAGCCTCAGTCGAGTCAGCAGCAGACTGAGTCGGACTCGGCATCGGCTCCCGATGAACCTCAGGCATATGAACCTGAGGAACGTCGGCAGTTATCTCCTCGTGAAATAGCTGCCGACTAAACCTCGGAGCCACGGAGGGACCGACATGCGGAAGTGAAGTGCTCGACGGCCGCCCCGCCTGGAGAAGGGTCTGGTGCCGAGAACTCACACTCCGCCGCGGCTGGGCTGCATCCACAGTCCTCTGCGGCTGGGATGAATCTACACTCCTCCGCGGCTGGCTGGTGGTCCTCTCAAGCTGGCTAGCGGTCCTCTCGGAGTCTGCGGAACCGGCGGAATTTCTAGAACCTCTAGATCTGCCGGCACGACGGCCTCCGAATAGGTTTCTTAATGCATCGGCCATCTAAAGCCCGATGCATTAATACATTAATTGATATTAAATTATATTATATTAAATAACAAATTCTAATTAATATAATAACCAATAATACTAACATATTTTAATATAACAATTTATATACTAACATATTAAATTATATTATATTAAATAACATATTCTAATTAAATATAATTAAGCTATATATATAATTAAGCTAAATTATACAATTAAGTTATCAATTTATATAATTAAAAAACCAATTTATACGTATAAATTACACAATTACACCTAAATTATACAATTAAAATAAATTTGAAAACAATTACCTAAATTAACATAAATACCTAAAAATTACCTAAATTAATATAAATACCTAAATTATACCTAAATTAACATAAATACCTAAATTATACCTAAATTAACATAAATACCTAAATTAACAATTACATCTAAATAAATAAATTTACACAAATAATTAAATAAATTATATCTAAATTAACATAAATAAATTAAATAAATTATACCTAAATAACTAAATTATACCTAAATTAACATAAATACCTAAATTAAACCTAAATTAACAATTATATCTAAATTAACAATTACATCTAAATTAACAATTTATTAACATAAATGAAAAGAAAAAAAAAACATACATTTTGCAGAGGAGAAGGAGGCCGGCCGGAGGAGGGAGGAGGAGGCCGGCGCGGGGCTGCCGGATTGGAGGAGGAAGAGGGAGGAGGGCCGGGCTGCCAGATTGGAGGAGGATGAGGCGAGCGGCGGAGGATCCGTTGGAGGCGAGCGACGGAGGATTTGGAAATATGCAGCAAATGGAGGCTAGGGTTCGGCTGCAACAAACTTATACCCGAAAGTATAGCCGACGAATTAAAAAGATTTCGTCGGCTATACTTAAGAATAGCCGACGAAATTTGAATTTCGTCGGCTATAGTTTAGGAGCTCAGCAGCCGTCCGATCTCCCCCATCCAACGGCGGACAATGAAAATGCGCGGATCACTAGAGTTTAGCCGACGAAATAGAATTTTCGTCGGCTAAACTTTTTGTCAAACTGCGAAGTCAAACCTCTAAACGCTTTAAAATGGAAATTGGCCCGTCTAAATGACGTTTTTTTACCTGATCTTCAACAGAGAATAGTTTCAGATCGAAGAGACGCAACTAATCGTATAAAAATTTTCATCAAAATATTTACCGACCGTCAGGCTACCCATAGGAAAACGGAAGTAAAAAACAGCTAACCGCAACATTCGGCACACAGATTTTGTCGGAATCTTCTCATTTTTCAACCGTCGACGTTTTTCAATATTTCGGTCATATCTTATTTCACGACACATTTGCATTTGAAGAGTCTACGTATAGTAACTATTTGAAACTATACATTCACTTAAACACTTAGTAAACAAGTTAAAGAACATTAGTGCATAAGTTCCGATTTTGAATCTAAAAGTTTGGAAAATCTATTCCAACCGTCAGATATCACCGTTAAGATTAAATACATGAATGAAAAAAAAATCCAACTACATCTGACAAAGTTAACGGATCGATCGGGACGGTCAACCGGGTGAGTCAAACCTCTAAACGCTTTAAAACGGAAATTGGCCCATCTAAATGACGTTTTTTGGCCCGATCTTCAACAGAGAATAGTTTCAGATTGATGAGACGCAACTAATCGGATAAAAATTTTTCTCAAAATATTTACCGACCGTCAGGCTACCCATAGGAAAACGGTAGTAAAACACAGTTAACCGCAATATTCGGCACACAGATTTTGTCGGAATCTTCTCACTTTTCAACCGTAGACGTTTTTCAATATTTCGGTCATATCTTATTTCACGACACATTTGCATTTGAAGGATGAAGCAATGGTTTGTCGATAGTGATAGAAAATGGAAGCTGCTCTTTTTTTGTTTTTTTTTTTTACTCATAGCCGACGAAATCAAACCTAGTACTCGTCGGCTATGCTTTTGTCGTTTTCGGTCAAAAATGAAATATTTATTTTTAAAAAAACTTATGGCCAACGAAATAAAGAATTTTTCGTCGGCCATTGTGAGAATAGCCGACGAAAAATTTAATTTTTCGTCGGCCATTATTGTAATGGCCGATGATTCGGATTGTAATCGGAATCATCGGATGAGTCTTCTTCGGTTTCTGAATTGCTCGATAGGGGTAATCTATGTCTTTCCTCACCACTAGAGTCCTCGTTAGTTTCTTCATTTGGATCAACATCAACAAGCAGTGGCTCTTCACGTCGAATTCGCACCGGCGTGTCTAGGCGAATAAAAGAGGAGTCAGGAATACCGTTTGAGTTGGGCTCTTGATACGCGGTGCCCCCTTCCTCGTTCTCTTCAGCCACTCTAAGTGTAGACGCCCGGTAAATGTTGCGATGGTGGATAGTGTTGACTACTTTCCACGGGTCACCCTTGGCGAGATCATCAAGATAAAACACTTGTTTCACCCATGTGGCTAAAACGAACGGGTCGTCCTCATACCATGATGTACTAGTGTTCACAGAAGTTATGCCGTATTGATCGGTTTTCATGCTCTGCGGCCGTGTGTCAAACCATGTACACTTGAAAAGGTGCACTTTCATGCCTTCTCTGTAATGCAGTTCCACAACTGAATGGAGAACACCGTAATAGTCAACTCCACCATCCCCACCATGTGCCATAACCCCTGAATTTTGTGTTTTCAGTCTGAGGTCTCTGTCTTCACATCGAAATAACACACCATTCACCTTGCACGTCGCATAAACTTTTGAATAGACCGGCCTCCTCGCTAAAAGTCTGAGTTCGTGCGACCAATTTGGGTGATTATCATTTTCAATAAGGTCCATCTGCAACCATCAGAATCAACTATAAATATGAATAAATATACACAATAATATATGAACACGTATAGAATAGTGTTAAAGGTACGTACCCAGCGGTCGAAATACTCTGCGAATGTCTGGTTGTGGTAATCGAGATCACCTACTACTCCTTCACAGCGTAGATGTATGTCCTTCCAAAACTGAACTTCTGGACAGTTGATTAGTACCCACCAATGTGCAATGGCTACCTCATAATCTTTCAACTTTTAGGAAACTGGCATGTTTCCACCGAGTACAACATCGTCGGAGAGTATGGAAAGATTGAACTGTGACGGTACATCTTCCGGTATGCTTTCCTGTAACGCTCCTAAATACAGCTTCATGTAGGTGACGCACTCGTGCGCAATATATGCTTCAGCTATACATCCTTCAGGTGCGGATATGTTTTGGACAAAACCACCGTATTGTCCAAGTTGCCTATAAATCAAGTTGTTAAAGTGTTATGATAATACATTAACACTATATCACATATATTGATGAGGAAATTAACATAAGGTGTAAAATACGTACCTTTCCATCGGATACATCCAAGTGAAGTGCACAGGACCGGTAAGCAACAACTACCGAGGAAGATGGATCATGAGGTGAGGCATGATGTCGAAAAAATTTGGAGGAAATATCATCTCAAATTTACACATGATATGAACGATGTCTTGTTGCATTTCCCGGAGGTCAGATTTTCTCACTTCCCGTGTGCATACCTTCTGGAAAAATCTTGCCAACGCTACTAACGGCTCCACAACGTGACGGGGAAGGAACGGTCGAATGAAAACAGGAAAGAGACGTTGTAGCAGGATATGATTGTCATGACTTTTCAACCCGTACAGATTGTTGAATTGTCTGTTGACACACTTGGCTATATTTCCAGCAAAGCCTGAAGGATACTTGGCCCGACTTATCCAATGGAAAATTTCTGATTTATGCTCAGGCTTGACGGTGTAAGGAGCTTGAGGCATTTTCTCTTCTCTTGTTTCAACCATAGTGGTTTTCTGATATTCATGTTTTGCAGATCAGTGCGAGCCTTAGGACCGTCTTTCGTCTTCCCCTCCAAGTTCAGCGTTGTGCCCACCACACTTTCAGAAACATTTTTTTCTATGTGCATAACGTCTAGGAAGTGACGGATCAGCAACTCACACCAGTACGGGAGTTCCCACAATATGCTCCTATGTGTCCAGAATTTGTACTCCTCAGGCCTTTCAGGTATTTCCGCTATAATATCGGGATGATTGCTGAGGGGCCCAAAATCGTACTCATTAAGTCTTGCTAAAATTTCTCTTCCTGTCCATCTTCTGGGAGGACGGCCGTGTTCTTCGGTTCCATCAAATGCGGCGGACTCGTAACGCCAGTGGTGATCCGCTGGAACAAACACACGATGACCCATTATGCATATCTTGTTGCAATGAGGGGTGCTCCCATAATCGCTGAGGCACTCTGGACAAGCCTTGTATCCCCTTACAACGCTGCCCGACAACATCCCATAAGCAGGAAAATCACTAATGGTACCAATAACCATGGCATGCATCTGGAACGTCTCCTTCTTGTACTTGTCAAAAGTGGGATGACCAACGTCCCACAACACCTTAAGCTCTTCAATCAATGGTCTCATATACACATCGAGACATTTCCCTGGGTAACCAGGCCCCGGAATCAACAACGTCAACATATTATATTCCTTCTTCATGCACATCCACGGAGGAAGGTTGTAAGGTACCAAAACCACCGGCCATATACTGTATGAAAGACTCATGGTGCCGAAAGTGTTGAACCCGTCGGTTGAGAGCCCGAGCCTGACGTTTCTGACATCTGACTCAAAATGAGGAAACTCATTGTTTATATGCTTCCAAGCCGCTCCGTCAGAGATGTGTGTCATGATATCTGCGTCTCCCGCGTCCCGCTCACCGTGCCACCTCATAGCTTTTGCGGTGGTTTCTGACATGTACAACCGCTCAAGCCTATCTCTCAATGGAAAATACCGAAGCACTTTCACAGGTTTCCTATTGCCTGCTCCCGTCAACTTATATCGGTCAGACTGACATATCGGACATGCGTCAAGGCTAGCAAGGTCATTCCCTTCTGCATCTTTACCCCAGAAGAGAACGCAGTCAAATGCGCATGCATGGATCTTAATGTAGGAAAGCCCTAGATCTTTGAGGATACTTCGGACCTGACGGTGATTGGTAGGATTACGATGACCCTCCTCCAACAACGAAGAAGTGTACTGTAGATATTCATCCACTTGCCTGATGCTCCCTTTTGTCTCGACTTTAATCCTCATTACCTCCATCACACTTTGAAGAACTATCTTCTCGGAACTTGAAGACACAGGGGTCTGTTGCAATGCAATCAGTTTGTTGTACTTGTCAAAGGCAGCAATGTTGACAACTTGTGGGAACGGCTGCACCGGGTCCTGCATATATTGTTCCCCAAGTACACCGCTTTCAAAAGGAAACACGTCGTTGACGAATGCCATTGTTGGATCGTTGGATGTACTACTACTGCCCGCCTCAAAATACTGCCCATGATCATGCGATCCATCTAATGATGGCTCACCGTGATATATCCAACGTGTGTACTTCGGCCAAAACCCATTACTCTTTAGGTGCTCCCATACTGTCCTAATCGGAAATCGACACATATCACTGCGACACTTACATTTCTTGCACGGGCAATAATGGTAATTCCCGTTTGCATTTTCCTCGACGAACTACAAAAAATCCACAACTCCTGTAGTGTATCGTCGGTCATGCCTTGGAAGCGAAATAATATATCTATAACTCTTATCTCGATCCATATATAGCCTGATAATAATATATATGTATAACTTTAATTAATAATAAATTAATTAACACATATATATATATTACAATATATATTATTATCAACATCAACTCATATATATATACCATTAATTAACAACCATTATTTAAGTTCATTACACTATCAACAACCATTAATTAACATATTTATATATATTTTAACACTAATTAAAATAACATTATTAAATTAAAACACATAATTCTACTCTAACTGAAAATCAACTCAACTACAACTCAAAATCAATATATATACATACATTCTAACACTAAAACAACAACAAAACAAAAAATCACTTACTATATCAAAATCACTAAAACTCAAAATCAACTTAACTAAAACTCAAAATCAACATATATACACATATACGTACCTATATATAGCTCCACAATGTAAGAGAGGACGGATTTCAACAATACCCACAGATTTTTCACTCTTTCTCCCGTTTTTTTCCGTTTTTTTTTAAATGAGCAGCTTCTGTCCAGATCTGAAAATATAAAGACTTATAGCCGATGAAATTGTCAACTTCGTCGGCCATTCTTCCAAAATTTGTATAGCCAACGAAAAATTTAAATCGTCGGCCATTATAGGGGTATAGCCGATGAAAAAAAAATTTTAGGGACGACAGAAAAAATCGTCGGCCATTCTTGTAGAATAGCCGACGATTTTTCATTTTTAGCGACGAAATAAAAAATCGTCGGCCATTCTATGGGAATAGTCGACGAAATTTTTTTTTTTGCGACGACAAAAATTTTCGTCGGCCATTCTTGGGAATAGCCGACGAAAAAAGTGTTTCGTCGGCCGTTTTTTTTTTTTTCGTCGGCAAAGCCCTTTTCTCTGGTAGTGATTAGTGTCTTGTATAATTTGATGACCCTTGAATTTTGTGAAATTATTTGCTTTCTGAAAAATAAGATGGTTAGTGACGAAGAATAAGAAGAGTTTTGATTTCTTGACATGAGCTCAGATGCATATTAGTTTTTAGGCTTAAAAAATCGTTTAGAAATATCATGTTGATTATAAAGGACGCTGGGAAAGAAATTAAAAAAAAAATATTCATTACTGTAGTCGTAGAGCAGAAGAGTAGTTCACTGAAATATTCTGTCAAAGCACCCTTGCTTCGTGTAGTTAAAGAGCAAAATGAAGAACTAAATGTTAAGTTACTAAAATAACACTAAATTATGTGGCAAATACAGAGCAATCAAGGGCTAAATCCGACTTTTCACCCAAAAACTGTTAGCGAAATGTAACAAAACTCTAAAAGCACTAGATTCTGTTAAGAATTAAGAGCGATCACGGGTTTTGTGTCTCACATAAACCGTTACGCCGTAGGGATCAACAGGGCAACACCCATTTTTTCGTATAAAAAAATAAAAAATAAAAAATTCAAAACCGACTGCAGGGAGGGAATCAAAACTGTTACGCCAGTCCCCCCTTCACTCTCAGCACACATTTCACAACCGTCCATCTTCTTCTCCTAGCTTTCCCGCCAAAAAAAACACTCCCTCCTTCCGTCTTCTTCTTCTTCTTCTTCTTCTTCTCTCTCTGCTCATCTCTCCGATCATCATGTTGTCACCTTCGTTCGTGTTCCCGTCACCTCCGACGAGCATGCCGCCACCGCCTCCGCCGCAGCCATCTCCACCGTCCGCTTCATCAGAGAAGAAAGAAACGCTCTTGTTCGAGTTGGAGGTCAAGCAAGTCCGTCTTCTACAGCGAGCCTTGAGAAGTCTGGTTTTAACAGCCTCTTGCCCGGCCGGTTTGTCACTCGCCGGAACCGGAAAGATCCGCGACTCCGGCAAATTCTACATCTCGGTTGACGACGGAGTCTTTCTCGTCGCCAAAAGTATCCTTCCGCCTTCTGTTGACACCTGTCTGGCGCTCAAGCGTTTCGCCACCTTTGACGTCCCCTCCGCACGTGTGCTCTGCCTCAACCTCCGCCTCTTGGAGGAGAAGATGGCCAGCACCGTCGGCGACGGCGAAGGTCTAACTCTGTGCTTCAAGGGAGAGAAGGTGGGCGAGCTCATCTATTCTTTGAAACAAGGTAAAGAATTTCAAGAAATTCATCTTCTTTTTCTTTTTTGATCAATCAAGAAATTTATTCATGTTCGATTTGATAATTTTCTTTAGGCTTTGATATGATTTAGGTTTTGTTATGCCTTAGATTTGGGGATTAGGGTTCAACTTTTCAATTTGTGCTTTAATACTGTGACATTGTGCTTTGATTAGGATGATTTCTAATACTGTGCTTTAATTTGTTTTAAAGAGAATGATGATGTGGTGCACAGCTCAGTGATTCCAGTCATTTATTCATATTTTGGGGGTCGGATGGGATTGGACTGGTCTGAACTCGAAGATAGTTTTGTTCTGAGCTTGCAGATTCCGGTTCAGCATTTCGACACAGTACTGGGCTTGACTGGATCACCAGGTATCTTAATGTCTTGACACTACTCACTGCAAGTGGTTAATTTGTGGTGATTCAAATGTGATTCTAATATATTGTAGATGAGGCTGTTAGCTCAATAACTTGATGTGGAAGCGGCTGGTCTGCTGATTTGTTGCTATAATGAAGGTCTTATTTGGTTTTCTTTCTCGGGTGTATTTTTCGACTAGTCTTGATCAGGCTATCGCATCTGTAGAGGATATATCGTTTTTTTTTTCTCAGGGAAGGGTTATAGATTTGTAAAATGCCCCCATGTTATGTGCTTCTGTATATCCAATGTGCTTAATTTATTGAAGAGTCAAGTTATGTGCTCAATTTCTTTACAATGTGCGTGGTTAGTACGTGGCTGCAATACTTCTTGTGTAGAAATCTCCTGTTGTATATGCTGCTAGTTGGTCCATTATTTCAGTTCATATCACCGTTACAAAGGCCAGTGTCAAGTTCCAGGCGGACCATGAAAATGTTCAGGAAATTGTTCTGCTTAGGAGAAGGGTAAGAACAGTTTGTAGTTTAGCGCCGAGCCAGTGTTTCACCCCATAATTTTTTATTTTGTTTGTGCTGTTTAATACTTTCAGTTAATCATTGAGAGCACTATGTTATCGTTGCACAGATTAATCAATACCAGATTCTGAATCGAAAGCGGCAGTATCCATTTGAAATGGAGTTTAGTCTCCGTCAGAGAGACGCTATATTGAATGCCGTGGCTCTGTCAGACCATGTGAAGTTTCACCAGATCTTTGACTCACGCTGTGTCCTAGAGATCCCTGTTAACGGACTCGGCAGCATCCAATTCTGCTTTGATGCTAATTAGGTATACAACTCTATTCTTTAATTTTAGCATCTGTTTTCTCTTCCCTCATTTTCCAGTCATATATCATGCAGGTTTGGTTTTTTAATATTCTGATATTCATTCTAAGATACTTAAATGAGATAAATTTGCATCTCAGTTTTGACCTGTTGATCCTACAAATGATCAGTAGTATCTTAATTTGATGGTGTACGTGTCTTGTGTGCAGCTTGGGGAATATAGTATTGGGGGCATCCAGTTTCCTTAATCTTCAGCTTCCACTTTATCAGCGTCATCCTCACTACGTGTCTTCTGTCCAACACTGTGTGGTTTCTCTAGTCCGACTACTTACCTGCCTCACTGAATAGCCCTGTTGGTTCAATTCAGTAGGCAACCAACACTCTACATTTCTAATGAAGGAAACTTAGATATACATATTGATACACTTTCAAGTGTGAAGGACCTACACAGGATCGATGATGAGAGATGCAAAGAGACGAGTGTTAAATCTTTGTTATGTGGAATGTTGTACTTATCCTATAGAAATATTTTGGTATGAAAAGGATTACGTCCATCATAATCCTTTGTGAGTTTTAAGCAAGTATGCAGCAGTTGTGGATATTACCGATATATTGTTGAAGAATAAGAAATTACTGAGTTAACAGTTGTAGATATTACCGATATATTCCATTTTTTCAATCTCAAAAAGAAGAGTTAACATTCCATTTCTGCTTCGAGAGGTTCTCTCTCATATCAATCTCAGTTTTCGTAGGTAGAGAATACTCTAATTATAAACAGTATATCCCAGTGATAGTGCAGACTTATAATGTGGTAGTCTAGCTAGCTGACTAGCTATTATGGGGGTCAGGAATTTTGGGTCAGATTTGCAAATGGAAACAATTTCTATGTCATAATTGTCCAGACTATCATCCAAGGCAGTTTTAGATCTGCCTTTCATCCTGGTACTGATGTTCATGTCATGATCTTTGCTAAAGTTGTTCTACCCGGCCAAGTGATCGAGAGAATCGGAGTTTGAGCCCATCGCTTAGGTCATGTGTCTGGAAAATCCCTACACATTGATGAAAGACCCCTAAAGGCCTACAGTGCTATGAGGGTCTAAGTCAATACCTTTAGGCTCCTTGAAGATTCTACATCATTCTAGACTTCTAGTTGAGAAATTCGGTTGGCAAAGTATTAAAATTTCATGGTGATGAGAACCCCGATGAGGTTGCGAAGAACATAGACTGATAGACATCAGGTAGATCTGAATAGACTGCTAGGTTTTACAGGCTTGAGGAGCGTGACAAGTTCGAAGGTGGATCGTTGTTGGGTCCTCAACTCCTCATGTACCTTCATTTGATCCGAAAAGGCCAAAGATGTGTTGGAATCCATGTTAGAATTCCTGATACTTCAACTTTTAACTCTGGCGAGCGAAGTATTACACACTCTGTTCTTGGCGAACGGTGTGGCGAGCGGGTGTGAAGAAAAATAAGATGACTGAACTTATGCAGCTTTTCTTTGATCTCAAAATTCTTATCGATTACAGAGTAAACACTTCCCTTATATAGGGGGCACAAAGTAACCTAACAAAATATCTAAGGCTAGTAAGCTAGAGATCAACTTGACAATTATAGTACTATGATACTACAAATATCTAAGATGAAATCTCAGTGGGAATGAACAGTGGAGCAGGTGCTGGAAAGCATGTAAGCTTTTCCACATTGCCTCCTAGTCCTTCCCGGAAAGCATTAACATTTTAACAAGATATTAATATATCATAGGCAATGGAATCAAATGCAGAAGCAAAAACAAGAGTTAAATATGATATATAATTGGTAGTGGAGAAGGAAGCTCCGCAATCTGTTCTGGCAAGGCTAAAAAATATGGAATGAGTGGAGACATCGAGTCTCTGACGGCGGCTGAGATGGTGTGCAAGATGTGGCATGAAGTCTGCAAAAACCGTATGGTGTGGTGCACCATCGATTTCATGAGCAACCATACAATCCACTTGTTCGCGCCACCGCGGCGATTCGATATAGTACTGGAGATTTGCCGCCGCGCCATACACCATAGCTCCTGTAGTGTTGTCTATATCAACATCGACAACTTTATTTGTGACGATGAACTGCTCAAGTATATCACTATCAAGTTCGAATTTTTATAATACATAAATAGAGTGTAGTCAAATTAAAGAATGATAATTACTTATCCTCAGAGATTCTATAATTATGCTCTAATTAAACAAATTGAGAGACTGGTTAATTTTTATGAATTATAACATGCATATATATAGAAATCATCATACTTTTTGCGTCTATGTCGAGCTCGAGTATGCATCAATGTTAAATTCATGCACTATTTATCGATCTTGATCTTCAAAGTCATCTATAACCCTAGGAGAAACTCATCATCGGTACATCTTTTAGGTTAAAAAAAAGATGGTTCACGTACTTCAGAGAAAGAGGATATATATATATATATATATATATATATATCATTCTTTAATGTTAGCCAATTCGCACAATGAAACTTCTAAACTAATTCATGGCCAAACCAATACTTTGTGCGTCTATGAATTTTTATGAATGTGAGTACACTAAGAGATTTATCAGACACCTCGATCAGTTGGTTAAACTGGCTAACATTACTTTCTTCTTAACCTCTCTCGTACATATCAGCTGGATTTATCAGACACCTCAGTTTGTTCAATTGTGGCATTCTAAGTGATGAGGTGCTGTGCCAAGCAGCTTTGAGACTTCCAGTTTTGGAGGAACTTGACATTTCAATGTGCAAATTCTCCAGTAAATCTCTACAAGTAGTCGGGCACTTGTAATGACTTGGAGAAAATTCTTGATTCTTGTCCTCAACTCGAGATCCTTGAATTGCGCAGGTGTGAGAACCTGGAAGATATGAGTCCTGATCTCGAAATAAGATGTGTTGAAAGAATTAACAAGCTGTGGCTCCCGAGCGATCCCTTTAGTCTATCGGACGTAAATTTGGTGTGGAAACCAGGTTATTTTATTTGGTACGGAACCTTTAGTCCCTTTTGTTCAATCTGCCGATCTTCTTCTGATGTATGTTCCAACTCATCTGTGATAGCTTCCTCGTCCCACAAGATAGGTGTTCGCGTCAGATTTCGCACCTGACGAACAGTCAACACGTGGGGGTGGCGGACGTCGATCTCAGTCCTGTTGTGATGTGTGCGTGAGCGTGCCAGTATCTTTGGGTTAGATACAACCTCGGTGCGGACGACCTCTGGCGAGCGGATGACTCTGGCGAGCGTGTTCGTCTGCTCTCTTCCGGAAATTCATAGAACCCCTTTCAGATTCTATAAAACCCCGATTGAGAATCAATTCGTAATCCAAATTCCAAACCTCTCATTATTTCTGACCATGGCATCTGAGATTGAGTATTCCCAGGCCTTCCAAGGAAAGGAAAGGATTATCAATACCACCAACGAAGTTGGGAGCCCCTACCAGACTTCCCTCACCCCACCTGACGATTACAGCCATGCTGAGCTAGGTCCAAAGCAGCGAGAACTTACCCAGCATTCTCTAATTTCTTATGTTGACCCCTCACGACCGCCTCCAGTTGCCTTCCGCGACCAAAGCGTCAAATGTGGAGATTAGCAAGTATCCAACCACTTCGAAATTCCAGTCAATCCCAGCTCTTGGCCATTACCGACTGCAATAATGATAGAATGGTATTGGGAAAGGCGACTGCTAGACATACGCAGATGGCGAGCCGTCGGGATTGATGAAGCCATCGACCTCTGCTTCAATCTCAACCCCAAAGGAGGAAACCGATGCATGTGTACTCATGCCTTTGGTATGTTTCTGGAATCCCTCCGCTAATGCATTTGATTTCAAGTTTGGTCAAGCCAGCATTACCCTGCTAGATATGCATGCTGGATTAGGATTTCCTCTAGGAAGAAAACCCTTCGATGTGGATGATTATCCTCAATCCGATGTACCATCAACCAGCCTCCCAATACCTCATACCATGAGCTACCATTCCTGGCTAAACGAATTTGCAAAGAGAAAGGATGATATAGGGGGAATAGTTTTCCTAGACTTCTGGCTAAACAAATTTGTGTTATGTTCATCCGCCAACAAGATGACCAAGCCATACAGAAGAATGGTGGAAATACTGTATGCCCGTAATGAAATTAGTCTTGCCCCAATTGTCCTGGCACATCTCTATAGGTGCCTTCATTCCTTATCCATGAACCAACTATCCTGCAAAGTCTCCGGACCCCTTTGGATTCTGGAAATTTGGTCCAACATGTACTTCCCGGGGTTAGCCTCTGAACTCAAACCAATAGGTGACAACAAGGTGGTAGGGGCAGCCTATGCCGGTTAACCGCCTAAGTATGGTCAAGGCTATGCCGCCTGCCTTGACGTGATCTTCAATACAGACGCTCAAGGCTTCTATTCGGAGGCACAGATGCTCCTTAAAAGGACGCACCCCAAGGCCTTGAGGAGTGGCTTTTTGCCCTCCGTCGACCAATGTGAAGAGGGAAGACAACTATTTCTGCAATGCATATCCATGGCGGATATCCCTCTTCTCTCCTCAAATAAAGGCGAACAAGGCTTTGAAGTATCTACTCCCCAACTGTTCGCTCGCTAATTCGGGCTAACTCAACTGCTGGCCTACCCACCAGTCCAAGGTCTGAACCTATTTTCTGCTTGGCAGCCCAGTAGAAACACTCCTGCAGATGAAGATGTCGGCCTGCCTTACTCTGCCCTGCGGCCTGCCCCCTTCCCGCCCTTGGAGCAATGTCCAGAACTGGAAATCTCAAACATTACCGCCTAGGAATACCAAACCTGGTGGGGAAAGCTCCGAGGAGAGTTGTTCAAGAAGGACTCCCTCCACTACTTCAGGACCCTATTCGCCAACCAGCGTCGTTATGCATTGATTTATTTATTCATTTTGCCACAGACCTCCAAGAAGTCCCTCCCCAACAAAGGAAAAAGGAAGGCACCTCAGACCTCTTCTACTCCTCAAGTTCAGAAGCGAACCAAACCTCTCCAAATTGTTGAGGAAGAAGAAGTAGATCCGGAAGATAATGAGCCAGTAAGTTGTTTATACCGGTTCATCCTTGTTACTGCTCCGCAAGTTCACTTGTATAAACCCATATGTTAAATCTGATGCAGTTGATAAAACTTATCAAGCAGGGATTAATTCGAAGAAACATTAAGAAACTAGCCTCAACTTCTGCTACCTCCCCTATTGAAGTATTTTCAGGTGAGTCCTCCGCCAGTGATTCCGAACTTGCTGAAATTGAGCAAGTCATTGATCAAATTCAGAATGAATTTCGATGGACACACAAAAATATTGTTCTCGACGTTCGCCCTCTAAGGTCTCTTCCTGCTGATACAGGTACTCCTAGCATCCCAGAGCCAACTTTGGTTAACCTTGTGAGCTGTACCCAGGCTGTCCCTCTGATCATCTCGACTCCTCCTGCAGAGCAAACCACTGAGGGAACAACAACCTCCTAAGGTCCAGCACCTATGGCGGATGTCAGGCAGATTCCCCAACACCCTGAGGTAGTTGACTTAGGAGAAGCAGAAACAGAAGCAGATGAAGATCCCTCCACCCTTGTCCGGGTCTGCGCAGATTCTGATTCACATCCCAACTCGCAGAATGTCCCAGAACCTCCAAGGCAACTCTCAATGGGACCTGTAGTGGATGTCTTCCATATCACAGAGGTACTCATTCATGATTTCTGTCTCTTAAAGTGTTGTTAATATTTAGCCAAAAACTTCACCATCATTTCCCTTTCAGCATAACTAGGAGTGATGAGGCCTTTGGCGAGCAGACACCAACTGCAATGTTGGTTGGCCCTAGCGTTCAGATTGAAGTGCTACCTCTAGCAACTCTGACCTCACATCCCCTAATGGCGGGCATATCCCTTCCAGACCTGGAAGAAGATCCACTCCTCAAACTCCCAACTCCTAGGGAAGATCCTCCTGAGGTGATGGAAGCCTGGGCAATTCTTAAACACTTGGGAGACCCCGCCGATGTTGATGTAGCGGCCCGGTTCTTCTCCTCCATCCAGGTCCTACAAGGTCAGGTTGACCATTTGCCTGCTGAGTTCCAAATCAAGGCGAGGGAGATTCTGGCGACCCTCCCCCAGTGCTTGAAGTCAATGCAAGATGGCCTGGGAAAACTCCCCACGCATCAAGCCAAAATTCAGGACTCGACCGCAGCTCACGCTAGTGCCGTAAACCACTACTCCGCCCTGGTGTCAATTGTTAAGGAAGAGAGTGGGTCCAAGCTCGCTTGCCTAGAGAAAGAGAGGGAGCTGCTGGACCAGCAGATAGCTACCATAAAGGCCCGTCAACAAGAACAGCTCCAGCTAGCGGGCGAGCAAAGGGTGCTTCTGTCAACTCTCCAAGAGGAAATCCAGAGAAATCAAACCGAAGAAGGAAAGCTCGCCAATTATGTTGATCATATGAAGGCTAGGATTAGGAGATTAGCACTAGAACTGTATGAAATTAAGACCCTGCCCCCCCAAGTAATTGGGCTTTATGTAATAAAATATTTGATCTTAATTTAAGTAATCCAGAATCAAAGCTCCAGCCCGTATGAAGCTTCAAATTTGTCCGGCCCAAAACTTCATCCTTGGACCTGCCTCGTTGATCCAACAATCAATGCACCGATTAATGAACTTTAACTGCCCATGTCAGTTCCCAAGATTTGAATTCAAACATTCAAACCTTATGACCGTCCTTATTCCTCAGCGGTTGAAAGTGATAACTCCTCCATAAATTTGATTTGACCGGGTAAAAACCCTAATCCATCACAGCCGTTGGATTTCATGCGTGGTCTACTATATATAGAAACCCCTATACTAAAAGAAAATCATTCCTTCAGTCTTCATCATGTTAATTGCTCTTTTCTTCTGTTTCTTCACCCGGCCCTTATGGCTACCACAATCTTTTCCTCCGGATTACACTGAGATGTTCTTATGAATACCCTTAAGTCGTGTAATCCGGTATTAGCCAAATTCTAAGTCGCATAATCTGGTATTATGCCCTTGGACGACGTGGTCTCGGATAGAATCCCAAAACTATTCTGGGATGCTCCACGTTTTCCCTTAGTATAATACTGGATAGTGGCTTAGCGTTCATCCGCCATCATGACGGTCCATTTCCTTCTGTTGCTCCTCAGAGTCTGGTTGGAAAGTAACAGTGACCGCCGGACGGCATTTCCATCCATACTAGGTTTGGAAGGAGAAATATCTCATCTAAACTGCTCCAACCTGGCGGATGGGAAGCGTTTTGCCCTTTTGTTCTTATGTTAACCGTCCAACCCTCCCTTTTGATTCCGGAGTGGCATGGAGAAATTGGTGGATGAAGAATCGTACGAAGGTTGGGAGGAAAAGAGGAAAAGAGAATGACAATTGAAAGAAAACTATACTCGTGTTCATAATGGACGACAAACCAAATAAGTTCAACCCGAATCATTCGTCTTCATAATTATTATATCACAATTATGAGACCCAAACGTTTATTGATTTGGCTGATATTTTTCAAAGATGATTTACTCATTGAAAACTAGTTAGAAACTAAACGGTGAAAATGTCAATATATGAGCTAAAAAAACTTAGTTTAAAGACTATTAAGCTTCATATTATTAAGTTCACTTGTTAGTTCTAGAGCGCTCCTCAGTGTACCCTCGGCATGAGTCATACCGTGTATAATAGGATTGTATTAGGAATTAGGAATCTTTGCTGTATTTTGTTTCCTAGATAAGTTAGGGTGTAACTTAAATATTAGCTCCATTCTTGAAGTATTGATTAAAGAGCTATTCGGAGAATTCCAAACTCCTCTTTCCAAACACTACCAGAAAAGGCGTCATAGCCGACGACGCCATCTCGTCGGCCGTTTCCATTAATTCGTCGGCTATAGTCATAGCCGACGAAGTATCGTCGGCTATTATCTCGTCGGGATTGCTCCGTCGGCTATAGTATAGCCGACGACACACGGGGTAAGTCGTCGGCTTATGAAACACCAGGTATAGCCGACGAAAAAAGCGTCGTCGGCTATACTTCGAACATTGCCGACGAGAAGATCGTCGGCTTTAACAATTACGTAACTGCCCCTAACCGAAGTATAGCCGACGACACTATCGTCGGCTATACGTCCGTTTTAGCCGACGACACTATCGTCGGCCATAACAATCGCCGGTACCAGGAACGGCTTTTTTTTGCCTGAAGCCGGGAGGGTATAGCCGACGACATATGGTAAACATCGTCGGCTATAGCCCTTATAGCCGACGAAATTTGGTAAAAATCGTCGGCTATAACTGTTATAGCCGACGAAATAATGCCAATATCGTCGGCTATAACCCCTAAATATTTAAAAAAATTAAAAAATTTTACTCGGGCCCAATTTCTCTTCGTCTTCGGGGGCTGCAGAAAATGCACAAACAAACATCCAAATATCCAACAAATATCCACATCAATCCATCCCTAATATCCTACATACTGTACAAATTAACCCACTATATCTACTCATCATCACCCCCTAAACGCGTAGCGTCGTCGACCGGATCGTTCGAGTTCCGGTGGCTATGGCTGTCCTGATCGGCTGGCGTACTCCGATGCGGGGGGGGAGTGGGGACGACGAACTGGGGCATCTGTGGCGGAGGCGGGGGCTGGAGTCCAGCCTGCTGGGCCTCCCAAGACTGCTGCATCCATCGGTACATCTCCGCCACAGATGCGTCTCTGGCCTGCTGCGCCGAAGCCTCCGCAGCCCTCGCCAACTCCGCCTGCTGGAGCGCCTCCACCGCCCTCGCCAACTCCGCCTGAGTCCTCTGCAGCTGCGTCTGCAAGTCTCCTCTCGTCGAAGCCGCACGCTGCGTGCTGGGATTGGCCGGCGTGAACTTGAGAACCCCATCTCCCGCCGCGCCTAGGCCTCTCTGGTAGAAGTAGTTGTTCCCCGTCCCTACCGCCGCGTGCATGATCTGAGAGGCCAAGCGCGGCTCAAGGGTGTCGATCGTGGAGGCAAACTCCGCGATCGCCTCGTCGGACGCCCCGTCTCCCAGAGTGTCTCGCGCGATCCCGAAGGTGATCGCGTCGGTCTCCGCATCTATTTCCGCCTAATTGACAAGAAAATATAATAAACGAATTAAAAAATATATATATAAATTAATTTCATGAAACACTTTTATTGAAGATGGACGAATACTTACCACTTGGTCGGGACGCCCCGGATACATCTGCGCATGAATCCACGACAACGGCCTCAGCGGTCGGTCCCTCCTCGCCATCTCTGCCCACTGCCTCCAAGAGCGGGCGCCGCCGTGGTGGGGGTGCTCGTTCCTCCTGCGGTTGTCGCTGTTCGTCCGCGAGATTTTCTGTATTATAACAACAAACATATAAACGCAAATATAAATTAGTAACTAAATTAAAATATTAGGAACTAACCAAAATAAAATTAATAACTAATTTAGTTACTAACTAATTTAATTTAATTAGTAACTACTTAACTAACTAATTTAATTAGTAACTACTTAACTAACTAATTTAATTTAGTAACTAACTAACTTACTAACTACCTAATTTTATTTAATTTAATTTGATTTAATTTAGTAACGAACTAACTAACTATGTAACTAACCAACTGACTTAATTTAATAACTAATAACTAACTAACTAACTAATTAATTAAATTAAGTAACTACATAATTTAATTATTAAATAACATTAAAAAGTTATATACTACCAGGCTAAATTTTCTTACCGAGACCCTGTCGCTCCCGAAGTAGGCTACCAGCCATAGCCACTCGTACTCCCTGTACCGGAACTCGTGGGGGGTTGCAGCTCGCCCCAAGCGCTGCTCCACATGGTACGTCCTGTAGTGCGTGGACAGCTCGTTCTTCCACTCGGAGTACCTATATTAACAGAACACAACTGTTAGATATATTCGTACACTGCCAATAAATATATTTATACAAAAAAAAGCAAAACACATAACCTGTTCTTCAGCTGCTCGTCTCTCCACCAGTCCAAGGTAGGATGGACTCTAAACCATTGCTGCAACATTATAAATTAATTAGAAAATATTTTTATATAGTTATAAGGACTGAATTCATAATTGTTTATTTTCTATAATAAAAATCATATTTAACTCACCGACAGTGCATTGTACACTCGCGCCTTGATCTCATCGGGCACAGAGCCCCAGTCGGGCCACAACAGTGGGACCCTGTCCCGCACGAGCATGCCCGTCGCGTTGATGTACTTGGTGGTGGTGTCTCTCCGCTCAATCGGGCGTCCATCCTCACCGGGACCGGGCAGGATCTCTCTGATCCCACCGGCCAGCTCCCTCTCCAGGGTCGACATGTTCGCTGGCCCTCTGGTCCGTCTCGTCCCCGCGGGTTTATTGACGAGGACGCCTGTTAAAATGAACACATAGTTAAATAATTATTTAAACTAACTAATTAAATAATTAATTAAACAATCTAAATAATTAATTAAACTAACCAATTACCTGCGTCGTTGTACTGCTTGTCCTTCTCACGAACGGCCCACAGGCCGCGGCAGTCCTCTGAGTCGAAAGGACTGTAGAAGTAGGCCTCCTCCCAGGGAATCTCGTGAGGCCGGTCGTGCCTCCAAATCTGCCTCCCCCTGGCGTCGTACTCAGGGATGGCAGGGAGGAACTGGACCATGTACATCCCCGATGGCGGAGACATACGGGGCGTGGACCCTGAGGGGCCTGCTCCCCCTGACGGTGGGCCCCGTAGCTGTGGACGCTGTCGCTGTGGGGGGACAGGGAGCATCTCTGGAGGGTCCAGATCGGCGCGCGGTGGGGTCGGCTGCCGATCCTGGAACAGTGCTGAAGTGCACTGGGGTCTGGTGGCTCTGCGTCCTCCTCCGACACTCGAGTCAGGGCCCGCTCCCGTCGACTCATACGAGGAGCCCCCACGTGGATCGCTCGGCGTCAATCCCATCAACGTCTCCTCTCGTCGACTCAAAGGCCGGCCTAGGCCCCGACGACCGCTGGATCCGCTCCCCCCACGGCTGGATCCTGCCTGAGCGTCGGGGTCGCTCTCGGTCCGTCTGCCAAGCCATCGGTCTACAAAGCGCCGGTTTCCTGCACAATTAGTATATAAATTCCATAAATTGCACAAAAATTCCACAAAACAAAATTAAAAACATCATTCAATGTATATATACCTAATTATATATATACGTACCTAAATATATTTATACCTAATTATATATATATATTCCGAAATATAACACAAAATTCCTTAAATTTCACAAAAACATAAAAAACTTTTTTAAATATATATACACCTAATTATATATATACATAACTATATTTATACCTAATTATATATATATATATATATTCCGAAAAATATATATATATATATCGTCATAAAAATGAAAAAAAATATTTATACCTAATTATATATAAATTAGTATATAAATTAGTATACTAGTATATAAATTCAACAAAATTCCACAATTAGTATATAAAAACCGTAAATTTAACAAAAAATCCACAAAATTAGTATATAAATTCCACAAAATTAACAAATTTAACAAAAAATCCACACAATTCCATAAATTTCACAAAAACCCTAAATTCCACAAAAAATTCACAAAAACCCTAAAATTCACAAAATTCGACAAAATTAATAAAAACCGTAAATGAGGCTCGATCGGGACTACCTGACATGGTGGTGCAGTCTGGACGAGGCCCGGTGGTGCGGTGCGGCGGCGGCGGCGGCAGGGGCGGCGGCGGCAGGGGGTTTCGGGTCGGCTAGGGGCGGCTGCGGCTGGGCGGCTGCAGCAGGGGCGGCAGAGGCGACGCAAGGCAGGGGCGGCAGAGGCGGCTCGGGACGGCGGCTCGGGGCGGCGGCGGCAGGGGGTTTCGGGTCGGGGAGGGGTCGGGCACGACGGGGAGGGGGCGGGGAGGGGGAGGGTAGGGAGGGGGAGGCTCGGTCGGCGTCGGTGGTGGTCGGTCGGCGTCGGGGAGGGACGGGCGGCTGCGGCAGTGGGGATTTAGGGATTTAGGGTTTCTGGAAAATGAGGGAGGCGCCCTCTGTTTCGGTTTAAATCGAAGGACTATAGCCGACGATGTTATTTTAATTCGTCGGCTATAGTTATAGCCGACGAATGTCATCGGCTATACTCTGACGGGCCGGGCCGAAATCCGGGCCGGGCCGAAGTTGGGCTTTGCGGGCCGATTATAGCCGACGAAGTTAAGTATATCGTCGGCTATAATATGCATATCGTCGGCTATAATATGAATCTCGTCGGCTATACTTTACGCTCTCAGCAGCCGTCAGATCTCGCCCATCCAACGGCGGACAATGAAACGGCGCGGATCGCAAGAGTTTAGCCGACGAAGTTAAGGATTTCGTCGGCTATTCCCTGGTCAACTGCTTGGTCAAACCTCTAAACGCTTTAAAACGGCAATTGGCCCGTCTAGATGACGTTTTTTGGCCTGACCTTCAACAGAGAATAGTTTCAAATCGATGCGACGCAACTAACCGTATAAAAATTTTCCTCCAAATATTTACCGACCGTCAGGCTACCCATAGGAAAACGGAAGTAAAAAACACCTAACCGCAACATTCGACACACAGATTTTGTCGGAATCTTCCCATTTTTCAACCGTAGTCGTATTTCAATATTTCGGTCGTATCTTATTTCACGACACTTTTGCATTTGAACGGTCTACGTATGGTAACTATTTGAAACTATACATTCACTTAAACACTTAGTAAATAAGTTAAGGAACATTAGTGCATATGTTCCGATTTCGAATCTAAAAGTTTGGAAAATCTATTCCAACCGTCAGATATCACCGTTAAGATTAAATACATGTATGAAAAAAAATACAACTACATCTGACAACGTTAAAGGCTCGATCGGGACGGTCAAACTGCTTGGTCAAACCTCTAAACGCTTTAAAACGGCAATTGGCCCGTCTAGATGACGTTTTTTGGCCTGACCTTCAACAGAGAATAGTTTCAAATCGATGCGACGCAACTAACCGTATAAAAATTTTCCTCCAAATATTTACCGACCGTCAGGCTACCCATAGGAAAACGGAAGTAAAAAACACCTAACCGCAACATGAAGCACACAGATTTTGTCGGAATCTTCCCATTTTTCAACCGTAGTCGTATTTCAATATTTCGGTCGTATCTTATTTCACGACACTTTTGCATTTGAACGGTCTACGTATGGTTTCGGTCAATATACTTTAGCCGACGACTTGCAAGTCGTCGGCTACAGTATGGCCATTATAGCCGACGAATTATGGTCCATTTCATCGGCTATAACGCTGATCTTTCTGAAAATTTGCCATTTAGGGCCTGAAAATTGCCTATTTCACCTGATAAATTCCTGAATATCGCACAAACAAATCAATACAATTTCCCATAAATTCGAAAAACGGTAATTAAGGACAAAAAATATTTTCATACATGCATGCACCATCGTACACAAATACATACATAAATAGTATACTAAGGATGATAATCAGAATCATCCTCATCACTTGAGTCAGACGTAGTATAGTAGTTAATATCTGGCAACCGGTGCTCGTACTCGTCGTCTGAGTCATCGTCGGGCTGATATAGACGATTCGGATTAACATCATACATGGGCACCTGACCCCTAGGAAGTCGGACCACTCTGCCCGGCGTCACATTATTATCGCGGATGGTGGAGGATTCCGGAATGTCGCCGGCGTCCGGCTCTTGGTATGCGGTCGCTTCTTGACACTCTGTGCTCACACCAAGTGTGGTAGCACTGTATATGTCTCGCTGAGACACATGGTTAACTACCTTCCACGTGCCTTTGTTCAAAGGATCGTCAAGATAAAAGACCTTTTTGGCCGCTGTGGCGAAAACAAAGGGGTCGTCTTCATACACACTAGTGGCGGTATTCACCGAAAGTATGCCGTACTGATCGATCCGTATGCGGTGCGGCCTAGTATCAAACCATCGACACTTGAACAAGTGGACTTTCATGCGGTTCCCATAAATGAGTTCAACAACTGACTGTAGGACACCGTAAAAATCCACGCCCCCCTCTGCACCATCGACCATCACCCCACAATTCTGTGTTTTGCGTTCCCCGTCTCTAGCTTCACATATATACTTAACGCCGTTGACATCACACATTGGGCGGACTGTGGAAGATATCGGCTTCATCGACAACAGCCTCAATTCCTCTGAGTAATTTGTATGACCACCCCTCGCAGCCACTTGCATCAGCTGAAAAATATAACTCAAATCACTCGGTGTGTTTATGATTAAAGAATAGGGAACTGTAAAAGAAAGCCATCTAATATATATATTTATACACTTACCCATTGTGGAAAATAGTCTGCAAACGTCGTGTTGTGGTACTCGACATCACCGCGAACTTCCTTGCTGTGAAGATGGTGACGTTTCCAATATTGTACCTCCGGACAGTTTATTAGAACCCACCAGTGGGCAATCCCTACCTCATGGTCAGGCAACTTGTCCACACCCTTTTTCTTGAAGCTTCCGTATGGTACAACAGAGTTGGCGACGATAGATAGGTTGAACTCGGGGTCATCTCGACTTGGATGTTGTGGGGGGTCCTCCATCGCTCCCAAGTACAACTTGGCGTACGTTACACACTCATGCGCAATGTAAGCTTCAGCAATACACCCCTCAGGCGCAGATTTATTGTGCACATATTTCTTGTAGTCTCCAAGTTGTCTGCAAGGTTAACAAGTGCGTGTTAAGAGCATGCAACTTTTATTTAAAAACATGTATAAATCAAATTTATGAATAACATGTACCTTTCGATGGGATACATCCAAGTGTAGTGTACGGGACCGGTAAGCAACAATTGTTGGGGAAGATGGATCATCAGGTGAGGCATGATGTCAAAGAAGTTTGGGGGAAATATCCTCTCGAACTTGCACAAGATAAAAACGATTTCCTCATGCATTCTCATGAGGTCTGATTTTCTAACTTCTCTAGCGCATAACTTCTGGAAGAATCTTGACAACGCCACCAACGGCTCAACCACTTCATCCTCCAAGTACGCTCGAATGAAAATAGGGAAGAGGCGTTGAAGCAGTACATGGCAGTCGTGACTCTTCAATCCGTACATCTTGTTGTCTCGGTAGTTAACACACTTGCTTATGTTACCCGCATAGCCATAAGGATACCTGCATAGCCATTAACAACAATTAGATTTCATGCATATATAGTCGTCCAACAACAGATGGATTCTTTAGGGAATACATGCTAATTAATAAAAAGTTACCTGACATTACTCAGCCATCCAAAGATTTCATGTTTCTGGTCCCTGGTGACGGTGTAAGGAGCTTGGGGCATTTTGCTCCTGCCCTCTCTCAACCACAAATGGTCCCGCAGTCCCATATTTCTCAGATCAACGCGTGCCTTGGGGGTGTCTTTTGTTTTCTTCTCCCAATTCAAAACTGTGCCAACCACGGCTTCACCCACGTTCTTCTCTATATGCATGACATCCAGGTAGTATCTGGTAGCCAACCTGGCCCAATAAGGAAGTTCCCATAAGATGCTCTTGTGTGACCAGAACCTATACCGATCCGGCCTCTCTGGAATCGTGCGCAACACATCGGGATGATTGCTAAGCGGACCAAAGTCATACTCATTCAACACTGCCAATATTTCCTCCCCTGTCCATTGCTCCGGTGCCCAGCCCCTTTCTTCAGTCCCATCAAAAGCCTGTGCATCGTCCCTAAATGGATGGTCATGCGGAAGCCAACGACGGTGACGCATCTGGACAATCTTGCTGCAATGAGGACTGGAGCAATCAACAGTCATGCACTCTGAACAAGCCCTGTAACCCCTGGTGACGCTGCCCGACAACATACCCCTCCCAGGAAAGTCACTGATCGTGCCAACAAGCATGGCATGCATCCGGAACATCTCATTTTTGAACCGGTCGTAGACCAGGTGGCCGTTCAGACTCAAGTACCGAAGCTCCTCAATTACGGGTCTCAAATACACATCGAGACACTTTCCCGGATAACCTGGGCCTGGAATCAACAATGTGAGCATGTTATATTCCTTCTTCATGCACATCCACGGTGGAAAGTTGTACGGAATCAAAATAACTGGCCACACACTGTACTGAAGCTCTTTCTTGCCAAAAGGGTTGAAACCGTCGGATGATAGCCCTAGCCAAACATTTCGAACCTCTGATGCAAATTCGGGAAACTCCAACACGTTCTTCTTCCAAGCCTCTCCGTCGGCGGGATGTCTAAGGGTGTCATCGTCAGGCACATTCCTCTCAGCCCACCATCTCATAGCTTCGGCCGTGAAAGCACACATGAACAACCGCTCAAGCCTATCAATCAGCGGGAAGTACCGAAGTATCTTCACAGCTTTCTTGTTCCCTTTAGGAGTGAACTTATACCGCTCTGTATTGCATAATGGGCAGTATTCAAGATCTGCAAGTCCTTCCCCGTAAAACAGAACGCAATCGTATCTGCATGCATGAATCTTGATGTAGGAAAGGCCGAGATCTTTAAGGATATGTCGCACCTTATGATGACTGGTAGGAAGCCGATGTCCGGGGGGCATCGCCCCACCCCATAGCCGAAGCCAATCATCAACCGATTTGACAGTGCCTTTGTTCTCCGTTTTGATCTTCATCACTCCCATGACAGATTCAAGGACAGTCTTACTGCATCCGGGGTACAACGGAGTCTGTTGCAATGCGATCAGGTTGTTGTACTTTTCCATACCACTTGTGTTGACCGGAGATCGGGGTAATGGCTCGAGTGGCTCAATATCAGGGAAACACTCCATCTCCGGAGGTGGGAGTTGCACATCTGGTGCTTCCTCAAAGACACCGCTCTCACGAGGAAACATATCGTTGATCCAGTTCGTTGTCGGATCATTGGAGGAACTCCCTCTCTCGGCAAATTGTCCATGATCATGACGACCCGCAAACTCTGGTTCACCGTGATAAATCCAATTAGTGTATAGGACCCAAAATCCATATCTAGCCAGGTGTTGCTCCACTGTCTCTATGGAAAACCGGTGACGTGGGGTGGCACACTTGCACTTTTTACACGGACAATAATGAAGTGTAGTGTCTCCACAGTTAGCCATCACAAAATCCAGGAAACTCCTAACTCCATCATGATACGCCTGATCCCATCTTCCAAGGGTAATCCAACTCTTGTCCATCCTGTAAATTCAAGAAATAAATATAGCTATATATAGATATGTATATATGCACGTACTACGTACGTACTAATTAATTAAAAAATTCATCATTACACACACACACATATATATATATATATATATATATATATATATATATATACACATGCATCCCTAAATTAATTAAAACATCGTCAATCTCCCTAATTAATTAAACACAATGTATTTTTTATATATACCAACAATATATTTTTAATTACAATTAAATTAATTAATATATATACATTTTTTCATCAAATTCATCTAAAATCACCTATAAATCAACATTAATCAATCACTAATCTTCAACAAAACTTCAATTCTATCTAACCAATACAACATATATATCAACCCATTAATAATCTCATCTCAACACACATATATATATATATATATCAAATTAATCACACATTTATTCTAATTAAACTCTAAATTAATACACCTCTGCATATAACCAACTAAATCAACACACACAGCAATATACGTACCTTTCAAGCTTATGGCCGAGGTTTTGGACGATTTCAGAGCGTTTTGGACGATTTCATGGACGAATGAGCTCCCTGATGCAGAAGGTCGATCTGATATAAGAGTTATAGCCGACGAATACCCCCCTCGTCGGCTATAACAAAAACTTTTCGTCGGCTATAACTTTTATAGCCGACGAATACCATCCTCGTCGGCTATAACTAAAAACGTTTCGTCGGCTATAGTTATAGCCGACGAGTTGTCGGCAGTCGTCGGCTATAATATTATAGCCGACGATGTGGCCGACGAAATAGTAGTTCGTCGGCTATAACGGGTTATAGCCGACGAGGTACTATTTCGTCGGCCGTTTTTTCCCATATCGTCGGCTATAACCCCTTTTCTGGTAGTGTAATGCATCGTTTGACCATGCATGTACGGTTATTAAGATGATTGAACTAATTTGGGATTGGAAACACGTCTGGTTGGAGGTTGGCTCAGTCGAGCTAGTTCTTCATTTTTTTACCGCTTAATTAGCAATTTCGACTTTTCGTGGGAATTGGGTAATCGTTTGCATCGCGTATCGCAATTGTGGTCAACAAATGTCAGCTATCTACTTCGTGATGATATTTTTGGTTCAGACCTGGAGTTAAGAGCATCCACGTACTAAAGAAACTCAAAGGCCTCCTTGCGTCAACAATTCTGATAGGACACAGCCGAAGACTTTGCTACATGTAATCGATATCAAATACCATACAATGAAAGTTCAACTATACACCATCTAGCTTCCTGCTTGCTACTTTAGCATACTAAAAGATATAGCTAGGCTTCCGTAAACTCTAAACCCTAAACTTCTGTGCATTTTGCTCTACCGATCGACCTTCATGTCATGACCGCCCTTTTCCTTTTCACAGTTTTCAGCATCCTTTTCCAGCCTACCACTATTGCAAATGCATTGAGCAATGGAACCGATCGATTCGCTTTACTCAAGTTCAAAGATTCCATAGCCTCTGATCCACATGGATTCTTGAACTCATGGAATGACTCTCTTCACTTCTGCAACTGGAATGGAATTACTTGCGGCGCAAGACATCAAAGAGTTACAGCCTTGAACCTTTCAGACAATGGTTTGAATGGAATCGTATCCCCGCACATCGGAAACCTATCTTTTCTAAGGTTCATCAATCTTGGAAATAACAGCTTCTCTGGAAAAATTCCACAACAAGTTGATCAGTTGTTCCGTCTGCGGCATCTCAATCTGAGTTACAACATGTTAGAGGGGGAAATACCAGTCAACCTGACCTTCTGCTCTCAACTCAACGTCATAGATCTTGGAACAAACCGCCTTAACCGAAAAATTCCGTCGGAGCTTGGTTCCTTGATGAAGCTTGTGTTTCTTAATCTTGAAAAAAACAATCTGACAGGAAGCATCCCACCTTCCTTGGGAAATCTTTCATCACTCTCTCTACTTTCCTTGGGACAGAACAAGTTGGTGGGCAACGTACCAGAGGACATAGGCCGACTGAGAAGCTTATCTAGCTTCGTTATTGGTATCAATAATCTCTCCGGTACGATACCTCTCTCCCTTTTTAACGTATCATCTATGAAACGCATTTCAATTGTGGGTAATAAGTTTAAGGGAAGCTTTCCACCTAGTATAGGCCTAGACATGCCTAATCTCCAAATAATGGCACTTGGTGGAAATGAATATTCTGGACAAATCCCAGCTTCCTTTTCTAATGCTTCTCAGCTTCAAATACTTGATATCGCTGACAATAATTTTGTGGGGCAAGTTCCTACAAGTCTTGGAAATCTCCTAGATCTCAGGTGGCTCAATGTAGGTCGAAATCATCTGGGAAGTAATTCCATTGATGACTTGGTTTTTGTAACATCCTTGACAAATTGCAGCAAACTGAAGTTTCTGGATTTCAACTCCAACAAATTTGGAGGAGTTTTACCCAACTCTATCGCCAATTTGTCAATCCATCTGGATACATTATACCTCGGAAGAAATCAAATATCAGGAACTATTCCATCAGCATTAGAAAATCTAAACAATTTAATAGTGTTGGGCCTAAACGAGAACTTGTTCACTGGGGTCATACCTAGCTTTCTTGGCAAGTTACATAAGCTGCAACGATTAGGTTTACATGAAAACCGATTATCAGGAGAAATCCCATCTTTCATGGGAAACCTCACTAACTTATTTCAGCTAGATTTATTAGGAAATAACTTAGAGGGAAGCATTCCTCCAAGTATTACTAGAGCCTTCCCAAATTTGCAGTACTTGAGCCTTTCACAGAATAAGCTTAGCGGAAATATTCCACCAGATGTTATTGGTCTTTCTTCATTTGTCTATCTCAACTTATCACAAAACTCATTTACTGGTAGTCTGCCTGTAGAGGTGGGTAAGCTGAAGAATATCAATACACTGGACATCTCTAGTAATAATTTGACTGGAGGAATTCCAGAAACTATTGGAGGTTGTCAGAGACTAGAATTTCTTTCTTTACAAGGGAATCTCTTTCAAGGTGTCATACCTTCTTCATTGGCTTCTTTGAAAGGTCTTCAGTATCTAGATCTTTCACGGAACAACTTGTCAGGACTTGTACCAAAAGAACTACAAACACTTCCATTCTTGATCAACTTGAATATTTCATCCAATAATCTGGAGGGTGAAGTACCGAAAGAAGGAGTCTTTCGAAACACAAGTGCAATATCATGGGATGGAAATACCAAACTTTGTGGTGGTGTTTCCGAGTTGCAGCTACCGCCATGCCCCATCAAAGTACCAAAGCAGAGAAAGTTGCATGGTTTTAAACTGAAGTTGACAGTTTCATTAGTAGCGGTATGTTGTCTTATATTTGCACTCGTCATCTTAGCTGTTTACTGGAGGAGGAAAACTCAAAAGAAGAAACCATTCTCTGCAGAGTCATCAATAAGCTTCCTTTCAAAGGTTTCTTACCAGACACTACATCAAGCAACTGGCGGATTCTCTCCGAGCAATCAAATTGGATCAGGCAGTTTCAGCTCTGTATACAAAGGGATTCTTGATCAAGAAGAAAACAGAGTTGTTGCTATAAAGGTCCTCAACCTTCAACAGGAGGGAGCTACAAAGAGTTTCATGGCTGAATGTAATGCACTGAGAAATATCCGACACAGAAATCTTGTTAAGATCTTAACATGTTGCTCCAGCACCGATTACAATGGTAATGAATTCAAAGCTCTAGTTTTTGAGTATATGTCAAATGGAAGTTTAGAGGAGTGGCTGCACAGAGAAAACCAGTCTGTGAGTCTGAACCTTCTTCGAAGACTGGATATTGCTATTGATGTGGCGTCTGCATTGTGCTATCTTCATGACCATTGTGAGCCACAGATCATTCACTGCGACATGAAGCCGAGCAATGTTCTTCTTGATGATGAGATGGTTGCTCGTGTCGGTGATTTTGGGTTAGCAAGACTTATCCAACCGACCTCAGATTCCACAGAAAATCAAAGTAGAACAGCAGCGATAAAGGGAACCATTGGCTATGCTGCTCCAGGTAACAATCTTCCCCATATGTAATTCCTAAATTTGTATCTACTAGTTTATTTAAGATATAATGTGAATCTGCACAGAATTAGGAGCATGGTAGCTTATAACTAATGTGACACAGTGGCCCTGAAACCAATTGAAATTATACATAATTACCCAAAACTAAAATTTGGTAGTGATATTTACCAATAGCAAGACGTAATTTTTTTTTATACCATCAGCAGGGAATTAACAGTAACGGGTTGTTTTAACCTGTCCATTGTTTAATCACATACTTAACCCTAGAAATCTATAAATTAAAACACATGTCATCTCTCTCTCTCTCTCTCCGACCGCGCCGCCTCTGTCAAGACTTACCAAATCTCCTCCTCCCCTGAGCCCGACTCCGACCAGATCTCCTCCGCCTCATCCCCTGCGCCAAGGAAAAGGGCGCCTTCCTCATCACCGTCACCTCCGTCCAAGGTAGCTCCCTCGCTGGCGTCTGCGGCATGAACATGCATTTTCCACTAGAGCGGGAGCTCTGCCCCTTCGATTTGGCTCCGGTGACCTCCAGCGCCATCCAGATGATCTTCGCCGTCTAAAGAAAGGTTACAATGGAGCCAAAGCTGATCTCTGGTTGTCACCAACTCCTCTCTATGTCTCTCTGTCTCTCTCTCTCTCACTCTCTCAGTTTGTGTGTTGGTTTGATTTTGTGTGTTGGGATTTTTGCTTTGTGTGTTAGTTATGGTTGAGATCTGATCAGATCTGACTCAGATCTTGATTACTGAGACTCAGTGGTATTGGAAGCGCGGCGGAGGTAGATTTTCTGAGGCTCAGTAGTATTGGAAGCGGGCAGAGGATGGCGGAGGTGAATTTTTCTGAGCCTCAGTGGCATTAGAAGCGCGGCGGAGCTCGGCGGAGGTTGAATTCTGAGGCTCAATGGTATTGGAAGCGCGGCGGAGGACGGCGGAGTTTCTAAGGCTCAGTGGTATTGGAAGTGCGACAGAGGACCACTGAGCTTCTGAAGCTCAGTGGTATTAGAAGTGTGGCGGAGGACGGCGGAACTTCTGAGGCTTAGTGGTATTAGGTTGAGATTTGAGGTTCAGTATCATTAGAGATACATAGTTTTGATTTTTTTTTGCTTCATGAGGATAAGTAATTTATTAGTTAACTGATTATGTTAATTTTATATGGAAACCTGCTGGTGGTAATTTTAAAAACCAATCTTGCTATTGGTAAATATAAACACCAAATTGTACTTATTAGTAAAAAACTCTTGAAATTTTTAGCCCTACTAGTTATCAATATAAAATAAGACATCTGAAAGATTGTACCAAGACAAGACATAAGTCATCTCTAATTCTCTTTCTCTACAATGAGATGTTGGAAACTGACTGACTTTTTATCTCAACCCATCAATGAGATTTATTTTTTTACTACATTCATACATCAGTTACCGCTGATAATGAAATTGTTTTCATACTAGTCTGATAGTTAGGTTCCGAAGTGTACACAGAAAACTGATATACTTTTTTTTGTGATATAATTAATTGTTTTATAAAAAGCAGAGTATGCAGTTGGTGTTGAGCCCTCAAAACAAGGGGATGTATATAGTTATGGGATCCTTGTGTTGCAATTGTTCACGGGAAGAAGACCTACCGATGAAATGTTTGTAGATGGTTGTAATATACTTACCTTCGTTAAGACAGCCATACCGGGAAGACTTGTGCAAATTGTGGATCCTACTCTTATTGCCAGCCTAGAAGAGACTGCAACTTCAACAATAAACAATGAAGTGATCAACATCCGTGGTTACAACAATGAAATCAAAGCTGATGAAGATAACAATGACAATGAGAATTCAAGCACGATGAAAGATGATGTGTGGAAGTGCATACTTGCAACCCTTAAAATTGGACTTACTTGCTCAGAAGAATCACCAAGGAATAGGATGTCTATGGAGGAGGTCCATAGGGAGCTACACCATATAAAACTTGCTTACACTAGTGTTGACATCCGTCGTGAGAGGACAAGAAGAAGCTAAACAAGAAGCTGCTATTACAGTATATGATATGTGCTGGTATGCTTTCTCATTTGGATTTTTCTATATTTGCATTCATTCTTTCATTTCCTACGTTTGACTGCATTCTCATGTTTTTGTTCAAATAACTTGTACAGTATGACATGGGAAGCTAAAGGCAATATAATAGTCTGGAAGTGTGGAAGAAATAAGATGTAGCTACTAGTATGTAAGTGCTCCATTTCGAAACCTACAGTACTGAGTTGTAGGTTGTGTAGTGCTAGTTCTCTCATGAGATGGTGACTTGGTGAGTAGAAATTTTGTACACTTGTAGCTTAATAATGTGTAATAAGTGACGCATGTAACCCAATTAAGTTTGCGAATTATAAGAAGGGTTCAATATACAGGTGAGTGAGGTGACTACAGAATTTGCTGCTAGATTGAAGACTCGGTAAATTCTGTCGCTATAATTTGCTTCATTTAGTGACACATAAATGCATAGATTAGTTGCGATTAGAAGAAAGAACCACAACCAAAATCTTAATGTCAAAGCAAGAAAGTAACCTACAATTACAGTTTGCATTTTTTTTTTTTTTTTTTGCATCCTAATAGATAACCATAGAAAACTAGCTTATATTCTCAGAACAGAATTCCTTCCTAATTGGCTAACATTTGATATCTTCCCTAGCCTTCTAAGTGTTCTAACTTTCTTAGCATAAATCTCACTACATTGTTAGACGATGAACTAATAAGCATGCCAAGACTGGAAAGTGTATGCCCAAAATCCCATCTGCAGACTAGGCCAACAGATAACACCAATCATTCTCAAGTTCTATCATCCCAATTATACTGCATATTTTATTTATACAACCTAGGTGTCACACTCACACTTAAACAAAACACATTTGCGGTAATTTGAATATTTCTTGTTTAGTTTTTTTTTTTTTTTTTTTTGAACCTTTCACATGCATCTTCTTATTTATAATACATGAATAGAAATGTAATCAAGCTGTGGAATATAACAAGGATATTAAATTATGTCAGCCCTAGGCTATTTACTTTATTCTTCCAATGAAATAACCACTCGTGTCAAGACGCAGAGTTCCTATGACTTTGTACAAATTTCAGTTGAACCAGATTCTGAAAAAATAGGTAGTATGCATGTGTGCAGCAAGAGAATGTTGCAGAAAAGAATGATGGCTGCAGAAGCTTTTATTAGCAACTTGAAACTGGAAATGATTATATATTTAACCACCATAAGTTTCGAGTAGTAAATGCTTATTCACTGAAAGAACAATACAAGATAGCAAGCAACTTATCTCCGAGAATATACATTATGAACACCATGAATTTTCACCATACTCAGTGGTATGCATATGCTTCTTATTCTCCGCATCCCACTTTTGTTAGATAGCTGGATGCCTCTCAGATATATTTCAACCATAGGACCCCAAGAATTCTAATGCTTCAATCCTAGGCTCCCCGATAGGTATACTGCCTTCCAACATAGCTACCACATTGGCCTCAGTGATGGCAGTACATGCACACAAGACAAAGCTAACCTCACTAGCTTCTCAACCTCTTCAGTCCTCACGAGCCTCTAACCTTGGGTCTGCTAGTTCCATATACCTCTTTTTCTTATGCAATTGGAGTGCAAGTTTTAGAAAGTAGACCATTCTATGTTCCGGACTGGATGAATTTAAACATCTTCCATTGCCATCAGTATCATTATTTCCAGTTCCACTACTTTGAAACAAGCAATTTCTTCTTCCCCTCACCAATTCTAGCACCACCATCCCATAACTGTATACATCAACTTTTTCACCGATGCCATAGCTTGTAAGCCATTCAGGTGCAAGATATCCCCGAGTTCCTCTCAATGTCGTCAACAGTATGGGTTTTTCGTAACTTATAAACTTGGAAAGCCCAAAATCTGATATCTTCACCTGTAAACAAGAAAACACTGGCTTCCTTGAATGCAGAATCCTCTCAAACTCACCAGATTCGTGTGGTAGATACTTCCCATTGTTGCAGTCTCAGTAATAAACTCCTTCCTTCCTCGGACACCAAAACTTGTAATCGTTTTCACCGCCACAGCATTGTTGTCTGATAAAGTACCTTTATATACAGTACTAAAGCCACCACTGCCAATTTGGGTCTTAAAATTTTCAGTTGCAGCCACGAGGTCTTCATAATTAAATGTAACAGGCAAACCCGGGATAGAGGATATCTCAAGCTGTGCTGATGAAGATGAATCCCATACATCTACGGTTAATCTAGCACACCTTTCCTTTCTCAACCACATGATCCTCATGACCACTATGATGATTAACAGGAAGGAACATAACAAAGCTATTATCATTACCAAACATGACACTGGAATACTGTGGGACCAAGGTCCTACCGCCTTTATGTACCCTATTCGCTCTTCCTTGCTACTAGAGCTGTACATGATGGAACCCAAATTGTTTTCAACCAGATAACAAGAACCAGAAGAGCTTCCATGGAAAAAGGCCAAGCAAGTACAATTTTGAGAGCATAGAGATCGATATAGTGATAAACTTGCACCAAGTTTCACAGGTTCACTTAACTGATTTGCAAAATAATCCATACCTTTCTCCAGCTTCAAATAAACAATTGAAGACCTGAATCCGGTACCATCCTGACTTGACTACAAGCAGAAGGTAGAGACATCTCCTCCTTTAGTTGCATGCATTCAAGGTCTCTCTCAGGATCAACGTGGAAGAAACCAGTTGGACATGTACACATCTGATTTGCACATAATCCCATCTTTCCACAAGCCAATGGATATTGGCACTTACCAATTCCAGAAAATAAATTAGTACTACTCTCAGGCCTACTAGCCGTCAAAAACGCAATAGGATAGAATTCTACCTGTAAATAAAGAATTACTACTGAGCCATTATCCCCAAGCAGATACAAACCAGTTCCATTCATTGTCATAAAGGACACTGGCACGTTTGAGTACTTGATAGCATCTCTTTCCATGGATAAATTCCAATAAGGCTGGCCTTGCCACTGAAACACCACATCCTCACTCGTAACGGTAAGACTAACCCTTGTCATGTTCACTGCCTCCAACCAAGGATTCACCAACATGCAATGCCTGACCCATGAGAAGTTTATTTGCAGTGCGCTCAGGAAAATTCTCCCAGAGAGTCGCATTTTGAGTATCAACTAATACCAGGTTCCTGGTCTCTAGAAGCTGGAGAGCCGTAACCGGAGAGCTCAATAACGGTGTGGACCATACAACGTTGTTTGAGTCATTGGTGATGCTAAGGCCATGGATGGTTAGCAAAACCTTAGCAGAGGGTGAAATGGGCATTCCTTCATTGCCCCACCAGAAGGAGGACAGAGAAGTAGGAATCATTACTATACAAACTCTGTTTAGTAATATAGGCTGTGCAAGTGCCATTACTGGAGGTCAAGAAAGCACCAGAATTCTCAACGAATTGGAGATAGGTGGCTGTGAAATTTGGAACAATAGAGAAAGTATGGATGGATTCTGAGACAGTGGAAGAAGGAAGGAGGGGACAGCATAATATGAAGGCAGCCAAAAATAAGTACAATGTACTCAAAGAACCCATCACAAATCGTTAAAGAAATGGAATGAGTTCTGGCTGTTCTGCTACAGCTTTGAAGCAGCTGATGAAGATGGTTTTTAATAGAGGCTTATATATTAAATAGGCCTATGAACGACCTGTTGACAAAGACTAGCAGGTCTCAAACACTAATCTTCATCATTTGGCTAAAGTACTATAGAATTTTCTCAAAGTAGGTAGGTGATGCTTGTTAATAATTAAAGAATGTTGCTCTCACACCTAATGTATTGTTGTAAAAATGCTAGCTATTCAACTAATGTTCTTTTGTAACCATGCGACTAACAAGAAGGCATAATCCAGAGTCAAGTCACTGACTCAGAAATTTTGTTTTCATGCACACACACACAAAAACTGAAAATATGTTATGGATCATGATTCAGTATGAGTACATATATAAAACCTATTTTCTGTCAATCAATCAAGATGCAGAAGTAGAATCATTTACAAAAGGCATAACAATTTTATATGCTGCCAACTTCACAATATGCAAATAATTATGTTAACATAAGACTCAAACAAAAAGTATGATTAAGCATGTATATGACAAATGCAATTAGCTATTAAATGTAAAAACTAGAGATATCATTAATTACCAACGGATGTTTCATTTTCCAGGAGTAATACCACTAACTACTGCTAATCCTGAGAGAATGATCTCCAGAAAGCGTAATACTTGTACACGCAATATCCTGCAATCGACTCTTTCATTGAACCGTGCAATAAGTTCAGCATTAGATAGATAACCGTCATTAGCAGTTACCAAAGCAGCCAGATCGATGATTACACTTAATCTACATTGGCCAGCATAGTTGTACATAGCTATTTGCCCATATTTAGTGGGACTATGAAGAGGAATTAATGATGCACTATATTCCAAGCCCCTAATAACCTAACTATGTAGGATGGGAGGAGCTTATTGAATATCTGAAGCACCCCTGACCCGGACCCTTCCCTGAAACTCTGCCTGAAGCAAACACATAAGAGAAAAGACATTAGACGTTCTCAGCCTAACTGCCATTTCAAGCTGGCCTTCCCAGAACAACTGACACCCAGGCTCATTACTGCTTTTTTAACCCAACTCAGTCCACTCTATCATAAAAATGAAAGAGTACCCATTTCCTTTTGCTATATTAATAGACAAAAGAGTCTAATTTTCTTGTTTTTCAATCTATTAGCAGTTGGCAATTTCAGCTTGTGTCCTATGATCCTATACTTAGATTTATCGACATTAACCAAATTTCAGGGCTCCATCACCTTTCATTTTTCCGAAGTAATTATCCTTTCGTCTATTCGTGCACACACTTCTATCCATCAGCAAATGAACGGCCATTATATATCTCAATTACTAACATAACCCAGATCAACATGTATGAATCCAAAGCAAGTACAAATCTTTAGGAACTCATACCTCAATCTAAAACAGTGATTTTGTTCTCCAAATTACAAACAAGATTAAATATTTAAAAAGGAAGGTAGGAAAATATTACCAACTATCTGCACAATATTTGACGCCTCAAAGTGAGTCATGCATATGCAAGTACAAAAGAGCCGACTACCTGCAAATTCTGCCCTTCTTCCTCATATATAATCGTTGCCGATCAGTAGCCGAAGAGGTGGAGATTCAAGGGCTTTGATCCACAAACACAAAAGAATGGAAGTTGCAAACCTATAATGAGGGAAAGGGCAATTCCGTACATGTATAATGAACCTAGATATAGACATAGGGCAGCCCTTTGTGTTCTGTACTAAATGACCAATATCTTGGTTAAACTTCTCATTCTATTTTGTACTAGAGTTACATCATGGTTTTGTTCTACTTCAGTTAGTGCGGATTGTAAATGTAAGAGGCACAAAATGACCAATTTCTTGGTTAACTTCATGCTCGATATAGAAATTGTGGGAATAAACCTCTATATATTATGTTTCGTAGTACTAGAGTCACATCATGGTTTTGTTTTACTTGCAGTCGGTGTGAGTTTGCTTATGCGTAAACTATAAAGTTCATCTCTGAGGATTGTCTCATAATGGTGATAATACCTAAAACTCATAAGATTTATGAGGCGCATGCAGGCCATTTGTTTATAAGAAGTTCCAGAATTGCGATCGAAAGTTGGCTTTCGGAAAAACGCACTCCAGCAACACCCTAGATTACATGAAAAAATAAAAAATAAAAAATGCAGGACAAGTAAAAAGCATGATAATTTGCATCATGAAATAAATGAATTACTTTGAAAAGAAATGCAGAAATAGCGATATCTGCTCTTCAATCAAGGATAGAAATTGATGAAGAGGAAGATGTAAACATGACCTCAGAAATTACACTTTTGCTTAAATTTCACATAATGGAGCAAGTAGATTTTGAAAGTCGATCAACATTACAGTTTGGATTTATAATTAATCCTTGTGTTTCTAGACTCCTCTAAATTAACAGGTCGTTCGCTGTAAACATTAGTTTCCACAACACTAGTGAGTAAATCAATGTAACTAGATCAGAACCGGTCTAAACACAAGTTTAATACGATAATGGTGTAAAAAGAATAACCATCTCTCCAACTGGCTACCTGAATCAGAACGGTTGTGTATTCGCCCATTCCTTCCATTGGAAAACTGAGTGGCATTTTTCTGCATTCGACTTTAAAATCAATCTTCGGTACGCAGGGCACAGACCTTTGCTATCATGGAATAAAGGTTACTCAATTATGAGCCACATATTTGCACGCAACTTCTTCCCCTTCTATAAGCCTCTCCATAGCATCAGAAGGAAGGCCAATCAGTTCAAATGTCTTTTCCCACACTTCGTGTGAAGCCTTAACATTATGAGCTTCTTCAGAAGGATTGGTTGGATTGCAATCTTGAGAAATGAAAGCGCAAACAGGAAAGTCATCTGATTTCAACAATTGACAGTACTCTGGAACCTGAGGATCAGTGGCTGCAAATAAAGTACTCCTCGAACCTGCATTGTAAATTAATCATCACAACATCAGTTTTCACAATACCTCATTCCCTATATTAGTATCTCTTCATCTTCAACTCTTAGACAGTAGGAGTTGTCTGTCTATACTTTAGATGCTTCTTCCTTTCTTTTGTTTTTTATTTATTCTATTCATATAGAATACTTTGGAGTCATTTGTGGAAAAGTAGGAAAAAGCTTGTTGTACTTATGTTTGGTGAGAAAAAGTATATTTCATGGGTCATGACATCATCACTCAATACTGTTGTTGATTACTGACGGTAGGCTAGTAGAAGGCCCCCTGCTGACTTCATAATAATTAATGACTGAACAGAGCTTGCTTAAACAATATGCGCAGCAAAAAGACTCACCTTCTTGAGGGCTAAAGATAAAATAGGGTATCAAACGATAAGCAGCCTGAACGATTCTGGGAAGATCCCTCGCCTGCAATTTATTGGATATTACACAACAGGAGATTAAATTGATTAAACTACAGCATCAGATTGGAATTGCTAAAGGTTATATGATAAATAAGAACATAAACTTTTGATCTCAGTGTTGGAATCGATTAAAACATAAAAGGAGATGGGCCTTCTAACTAGATATATAGAAGAACTGAAACCAAATATCTAAGGTACTTCTAACTAGAAATTTATAAAACAACCAAGAAGCTACATCCTTTTTCAAAGTACAAGATGGGACATCAAGATACTTACTACATTTGTCTGGACAACACCAGGAGAAACACATGTTACACAAATACCAGCTTCAGCAGGCAGCCGCTTATGTAAGACACTACTAAACATGATCTGCAACAAACAAAGCATCAACATACACCTTCAATTGATGAAGTTCTAAGCAAAACAGATACACAGTAACAGAGTATCTAATACTTTACGGATGACAAGGACCTACATTTATAGTCCACCAGACCTAAATAGGAACAAAAGTGGCTTTTTTTTCTAAAATTTGGAAACGATTTCAATCTAACAAAAATTCAATTAGGTACCTGTGCGAGCTTGCTGCTTGAGTAACCCACTAAGCTTGTATATTTTCTTTTCCCAGAAACAACGTTCATGTCGTCTGTGTCAACGAATCCAACATAATGCATCTATATAATGGAAAGTTCACTTTTAGATTTACATTGTGACATTAGAAAATGTATATAACTTAACTTCTACTCAATACCTACGTGAACTCAACTGAAGTACATATTTTTAGTTTAAGATTGCAACTAGGTCTAGTTTGTATATACACCAACTACAGTATTTATCTATGCTAAAGTCACCAACAAAAGACCAAACTATCCATAACATTTCAAAGCAGGTTTATATACCAGTTTGTTGAAAACAGTAGCTATGATAGAGTATATAACCAATTGTATGTGTATGCATATATATAAAAGTATAAGAGCATCCATGCATTTTTTCTGCCCAATGATCATGGAACTTACAACAGAGTTGACATTAACAATTCGACTTGGAGAGCCTCTAATAAGGGATGGCAGTAGCAATAATGATAGCAGTGCTGGAGCTAGATGGTTCACTTGTAAGTGCTCTTCATACCCATCTTTTGAAAATTTTTGTGGCTCTGAACTCACAACAACGAAGGTAACCCAGTAAATGACAAACCAGATTTTGATAGAAATACAAGTAGTTATGCATTTCAATCAACTAACTCAAATGACTGAACAGACTGCGAAAGAAATACTAGACATATGAACATGAAACAGTAAATCTCTCAATAGCACACAAACTGCATGTGCTCTTGGAAATGTTTCAATAATAGTCTGCAAGTACAATAGGACAGCTCTAACTTTCTAAAACAGGAGAAAGGTTCCTTATTTATACTAAACAGCATAGAAGATTAGCATGATTTGATCTTCCTACCGTCACACTATTTAATATCAAGAAGTTGTTGGTATTTAGGATAAATATTACAACTATCATGGTAATGTGTTAAGAAGGCAGCTCAACAGCTGAAAGCTTTAATTTTAAATAAATATGGTGCAAAGATAAACCTCCAATGGAAAATATCCCAGCATTGTTGATAAGAACATGCAGAGGTCCCAATCGTGCATTCCACACTTCAGAAAATCTCACAACAGAATCCAAGGAGAGTAGATCAAGTTCCATCACCTGTTGAAGTTACAATTATATGTAAGTCATTCTATATGGGGAAAATTGCACCTTTCCAGGTCAGAAAAAAATTGAAATGCTTAGCATTACTACCCACATTATGCCCACTATAGATTCTGACAAGTTGAACCAAAAATTTATTTATTATAAGGCCTCTGTATTCAAACAAGGGAAATTGCCATATTACTATCACTGCTTTTTTAAGACCATGAGTTCATCATTCAATGACTTCCTTATTTAATATGATAAGCAGTCTCACTTCATTAATTCCACCATTATATACGAACTTGAGATGTTTGGTCCTGTTATAAATTATTTTTGAGCATTCACCTCGATCACCAGAATAGATAGGTTACCTCAATGTTGAGAGGAAGGCCCTTTCCCGACCATTTATTCTGCCACTTCTGGACCAGCTCCTCAGCTGCTTTGGTGTTTCTCACTGCCATAACAACATGTGCACCAGCCTCCGCCAACTGCCTGTTCAATGAATAAGTTATAACCACCAGATACCACTTATCTAACTGAGCATATTATCCAAACTTATCATCAAAATTCAGTTCATAGAATTCAACTCGGTAGCCAAAAAGAGATGATTGAGATATGCAAATTATACCTGGCAGTTTCACGGCCAATACCGCTAGTGGATCCAGTAACAATGCATGTGAGATCGTTGACAGGAGGCAAAGGCATTGGGTTCAGCAAATGGCTGGCAGTAATTCTCTGGAACAGCATTTCATACACCACATAGAACCAACCTCTCAACCACTCTATCCATCCCAATCCCTCCTTCTTCTTCACGCCTTTCAAATCTGATGATGACGTTTCCATTTCTGCCACCTTTTCCAAATCCACTCCAAGAATTTTAAACTCAAAAGTATTTGACTCCTTAGACTCCTATAATACTATAACTTCTTTTTGTGTGTAAACCCTCCTCACATCGGGTTACAACTTTTCTCCAATTTTCCATCAGAACATTCTTATACGTCTTTTGAAGGTTAAACATATAAGACTCTAACCTCATTCAAAAATGGCAACTTGCTCAACAAAACTTGCAGATAAATTGTTAAAAGCTCAAAATTTGCAGGCAAATATTGATACCATTCAAAATTTGATCTTTCCGAGGTACACTCAGTATCTTCACATTTACATAAAGAAAGGGATCGACAGATCACTGATGTTGTTCTTCTGGTGATTTCTTTCGACACTAGTGCATGAAGTTATCATACTGTAACTTCATCATCAGTCATTCAACAATGAACCCAATGAACACCACAATTGAATAAACAGATAAAACAAGATTTGAGAAACCCAAAAATCATGGATAATGGAATCTAAAACCGTGACCCAGATCACCAATAACTCCAAACACAAAAAGAAAGTAAGATCACTAGAGCTAAATATGAAGCTAAATTGAAAAGAATGTACTCAACCTTGAATCAAATGGGTACGGGGAATTGTGGAGAGAGTTTAGGTTGCAACTGTTTTTGAGTTGAAGAGCAGCGCAACTGAGCTGTCTTACGCTTCACCTCCGAAGTCCCAACTGATAGATTCGGTCACTCAAGATTTCAAGATTCTTATACAACACAACGCTACACGTCCATATCTGTCATTTTGTCATTCTAATTATTTAAAAAAAAAAATTCTTGTATTTTTTTCTCCAAACCAAATAAATATAAAATAAAGATAAAAAAATGGTGGACCGTCCAACATCATTTGGTCCGGTAACATAGTCTCTTCTTCGTAAATAGAAGATGACTTATGTCATACTCGTCGTAACATTTCAGTTATTTATCATATTTTTCAGTTGTTTATGTGATAAAAAAAACTTATTAATAATACGTACTGTAATGTTAATTACAGTTAAATTTAATAAATAAAATTAAAATATAATAGTAACTTCTTTTACCAGCCCAATAGCCCCTATTTGTACATTATTAATGTAAACCAGAACTCAGCAACTAGTGGCATGTTTACTTTATCGGAATGGAATTGTATTCCCCCGGAATTGATTCCATTCCGGTGTTTTCTTACTTATGGGTTGTTTATGGGAATGGGAATGGTGGTGGGGCCCACCTCTGAATTTGGTACTGTTTTCCGGGAGGGAATGGGAGTTGTATTCCGGAGGGGGGAGGTGGGAATGGGGAATGGGAATGAGAATGAAAAATTTCTTCCCAAAATATCCTCATGACTTATTAAAAAGGATTTTTTTTGTTATATTTTAAAAGGGCATTTTGGTAATTAATTTAAATTTAATTCCAATTCCTTATCGTAAGTAAACAACAACAATCGTAATAGTTTCATTCCTATTCCTCTCATATTATTCCATTCCGTTTCCCATTCCTTCCGATTCCTATTCCAGATGAATTCCATTCCAAATAAGTAAACGTGCCCTAGGTGTGATAACACTTAGAGCTGAGATTAGGCTAAAACCCTATAAATATACCACCCAAACATTCCCTGGACCCTTCTAGACACCATTTAAACTTCTCACAACATTAAAATGACTCCTAACACTAGATAGCTATCAAGCACCACCCTCTCTAAACAACATTTAATAACAAAACAACTACCAATAATACTACCAAGGAGTGCTTTTAGCATCAATTATGGACAATCTCATGAATATCATTACATCCAAAATGCTTCATTCTTGGGGAGAGAAAGCACCCTATTCAAAATGACTTGCATTAGTAAAATGAAATTGCAATGAAATTTTCTCTTCCTGGCAAGCAATTATGAATTAAAACATAAAATGTAACCAAACTACAATACATACATAGATCAAGTATCATAAAATGTACTATTTTCTCCTCTGCAAGAGTGTGTCCAAATGCCTCATGTAAGGTTCTGCAGAGACTTCAAATAAGGAGGACCAATATCATGAGGGGAAGCAACAGCAAGATTTCAAACTACTGATGCTCCATTTGAATGAGAAAATTACAGACCTTAGGAACTCATAACTCGAGGTAAAAGCACGGGCAAGACTTCATTATTGCAAAGAATGCTTGTGGCAGGAAATAAATAGGATTAATTTCAGTTTACTACCCAAAACTTTGGGTCATGTTTCAGTTTCGTCCTTATTCTTTTAATTTAATCACGTGTGCTCTCCTACTTCTAATTTTCTATCAACCCGAGACAAAAATTCAATTTCACATCGAACATGACGTCATCATCCGACGTAGACGAGACATGCTGGCGCTAAAAATAAAAGGTATGCCATTTGAAAAGGGTTGGAAACTGAAAAGTGGGCTAGCATGTCTCGTCCACGTCGGATAATGGCGTCATGTTCGAAGTGAAATTGAATTTTTGTCTCGGGTTGATAGAAAATTAGAAGTAGGAGGGCACACGTGATTAAATTAAAAGAATAAGGACGAAACTGAAACCTGACCCAAAGTTTTGGGTAGTAAACTGAAATTAACCCAAATAAATATTATCAATATCCTCATGATTCATTGGGTTCTTCAGGTATTAGTCTATTTTGATATTAGCCTTTGGGAACTACTGAAGAAGACTCCCTCTATGTTACTCATTGGCAAGTGCAACAAGGCTAGCAGCAACATGAAAATCCTACAAAGTTCACATGGCTTTTTACAAATTTATGGCAACTACAACAGAAAATTATGCGCACTGTATTTATTTTCTTTCAAATGAAAAAAATAATAATAAATCCAATTAGTGTTGGAGCTGAGAAGGGCACCCATCATTCATATATTTGATTATCCCAAAGTATGAAGTCTCAGTCTTTCAGATATAACACACCAAAGCTATAGATTACAGATGAAATGTTCAAAGGAAAAGGTGGGGAAAGCTTATAGACTAAACAGATTAAGTAACGTGCTACAAAACTCAATTCTCGTAGCATTTTGAGATAAGAACATATAAGTTGTAGCTTCTAACACACAACTGTAACGACCTGAACCTTAAAATACTCCCTAAAAGTTTTAAATTATTTTTGACGTTTTGAAGGGTTCAAAGGTTGACTTTTTATAAGTTGACCCGACCGAGAATTTTAATTCTCGACGAGATAGAGGACGTTAAAATGAGTTCGCGGGCACGTAGCAGGTTTAATTTGGAATTCGTATGAAAAATTTATGACGTAAAATCGGTAATTTTCTGGTTTTGGTCGAATATAATTAGTCGGAGGTGGAAAGTTCTAGATTCCAGGAGAATATTCTTTTTCCTTTTCTTTTACTCTCTCTCTCTCTCTCTCTCTCCGAGCGGGACTCTACCGCTCCCCGCCTCCATGCAGCTCCGCCGTCCGACCGAACTAAACCGCGCGCCGCACCGGTTACGTTCGAACTGTTTGGCCTCCTCGTCACGTCTGTGGCAGCGGCACGACGGGGTTCGCCACTGTTTGGCCGTGCAACGCCCTTGAAGCTCGGCCACCGATCGAACCAATCTCCCTCTCCTCCCGCCACCAATCAGTCCAATGCGCGGGGGGGGGGGGGGGGTGGGGATGGAGACCTCGCCCTGCACGTCAATTCCATAAAAGGAATTGACCCGATTCAGCGCAGGTAAGGAGAAATTTCAATTTGACTTTTGGTAAAAAGGTAAAATCTGGTTAAAAGAAGGTTTTGCGTCAATTCAAGAAATAAAAGAATTAATCGGTCTTTATTCTCAGTGGGTCGGTGGTTGTGGTTTGGGAGCAAAGAGACTCTTAGTTGGTTATCGGGTTTTATTTTCGGACCTATTTCGGATTTTTTAGGGTAAATTCTGGGACGGGTTCTTACGCAACTGCCTAGAATATACCTCATAAGTCATCAGGAACCACAGAGCTGAATTACAGATATGTCATATTCTGAGACACACGCCTGTATCAATTATATATCCTCCAGGTTACCTACAATTTACCATTCATTTTGCTTACCACAACAATGACAGTGAATAGAGAAAGTAGTGGATAGTAACACGAAGATATATGAATAAATGAGAACAAACCAGCGGAGGGAAGACATCAAGTAGTACAACACATATAAACACTACATCAAATGAGTACATATTAATACATATGGGGAAATGAAATGGATCGTCTAAAATACCTTGATGTATACAATATTCTTAATTTACAACAAACTGAACAAAATAAACTATTTTTCTACACTAAATTTACAACATTGACAACAGATTTACAACATATGTTTTATATATTTACATGTAATTAAACAAATTTACCACATTGACAACTATTTGTTCATAAACTTGTAAATATATCGGAGGTGAAGTAATTACAACTCACAAAACTACAGTTATCCAAACAATCATTGTATTTACCACAATGCAACAAAATCTGTTGTCGAATTTGTAAATTAGAGTATCATATATATGAGGATCCTAAAGAAAATTCTGAAATGAAATATGACCGTCTTTCTTGGACACAATACCTGAAATTAAACAGACTCCTCTCTAACTTAGGAAATTAACCGATTTATAAATTTCTTTGATCAATTTCCAAGAGTAAATCACCTGAATTCTAATAATGCAGACAACTCCTTCAATGAGAAAATTATTACATAAGCAACAAAAAATTTACCTCCAACAACAGTCCTGTGTCAAGAGGACAAAATAAAAATCTGACTCAAACATTGTTTGGAGTTTCACTGCAATCAGAAATATGGAAGTTCCTCTGCCATTAGAGAAAATACTCCCTCTTCTTCTACTGAACCCCTCCCTTTAAGCTTTTTGGATGCCTCATTTAATTTTAACCATAAAACTGTAAAAATTCAAGAGCCTCAATCCTGGGCTCCCCTACTGGTAATCTGCCTTCCAACACAGCAACCACATTGGTCATGCTTGGCCTCAGTGCTGGCACTACATGCAAACAACACAAGGCTACCTTCACTAGCTTCTCAACTTCCTCACTAATCACATGACCCTCTAATCTCGGGTCTGCTAGTTCCATATACCTCTTCAACTTGTGCATTTCCAATGCAATCAGAGGGAAATATATTACTTGGAGTTCCGAATTGGTAGAAGAGAATGATGGTCCATTTATTTCACCATTTTCATTGCCACTGCTCTGATACAAACAATTTCTACTTCCCCTCAGAAGTTCAAGTAAAACCATACCGTAGCTATACACATCAGTTTTGTCTGTGATTCCACAGCTAGTTAGCCATTCGGGTGCGAGGTAACCTCGAGTTCCTCTCAATGTCGTCAGTAGTTTGGATTTTTCATCATATAGCAGCTTGGCAAGCCCAAAATCTGATATCTTGACTTGCAGATCATCATGTAAAAGAATGTTCTCCGGTTTGATGTCACAGTGGATAACCTTGGGTTCACATCCACTGTGCAAGTAAGCAAGTCCTCTTGCCATTCCATGTGCTATTTCATACCTTTTTGGCCATTCTAAAACTGGACCACTACCAAAAAGGATCTTCTCCAATGAACCTCTATTCATATACTCATAAACCAGAAAGCGTTGTTTCCCATGGATGTAGAAACCTCTCAACTTAACCAGATTGACATGGTGGATGCTTCCAATTGTTGCTGTCTCAGCGCAAAATTCCATCTTCCCTCGGTCTTCCAAACTTGTGATCTTCTTCACTGCCACTACAATATTGTCTGCCATAGCACCTTTATAAACTGTACCAAATCCTCCACTACCAACTTGGGTCTTAAAATTTTCTGTTGCAGCTACAAGCTCTTCAGTAGAAAATCTCCTAGGCAAACCCGGAATGGATATAATCTCCAGCTCTACTGATGAAGATGAATCCCATCTGTCTTCAGTTACTCCAGTAGGCCTTTTATATTTCAACCAAATAACTACTAGGGTCACCATGGGGATTATCACGAACAACAGAGACAACATTATGCTCACAACCAAAGCTAGTTTTGAAAAACTATGTTTCTTCTGCTCAGATATTGAGACTTCAGACACATTTAGGAAGGCCTTTATGTACCCTAATCGACCTCCCTGAGCATCAGAGTTTAACATGAAGGAACCCAAATAGTAGTCAAGAAGATAACAAGAACCTGATGAGTTTTTATAGAAAATACCAGGGCAAGAGCAATTTTGTGTGCATAGATTCTGACATTGTGATAAGCTCACACCGTACTTAACAGGCTCAGTTAAATAATTAACAAAGTAGTCTATACCGTTTTGCATTTCAACATAAAGAGTTGAGGAATTGAATTCACTAGCATTACCTCTTGCAATACATGCAGAAGGCAAAGAGATTGTCCCCTTCGAGACTTGTTCTGGCACACTGAAGAAATTAAGAAGGAGAAAGATGATTCTCATGTATATTTCTTCATAAAAACAACTAAGATAAGACACAACAATTTATACAAGAAATCTACCAACTACAACTACCAACTACAACTACTAAACATGGTGCACCATGTTGCACCATGCTGAACAGAAACTCAAACTCCACACGCAACCCCCTAGCTGCACAGAGGGGCCACAGGAGGAAAGAAGAGCAGAAGGAGGACTGGCGAGGACTAGGAACTCGCCATCCGCCAAAGGGCACACCCGCCATCCGCTACGGGCACATCCGCGGGCACATCCGCCATCCGCGGGCACATCCGCGGGCATATCCGCCACGGGCACATCCGTGGGCACATCCGCCATACAGCTAGCTAACTTCAACACTCCCCCTCAAGCGAAGGCTAAAGAGAAACGAGAGCCGAGCTTGACCAATAAGGCTTCAAACTGAGCTGAAGGGAGAAGTTTTGTAAAGACATCAGCAAGTTGCTCACTTGAGCGAATATAAGCAGTAGCAATGATCCCAGATTGGACTTGATTTCTGATAAAATGGCAATCAACTTCGATATGTTTTGTACGCTCATGGAAGACTGGATTAGCTGCAATATGCATAGCAGCTTGGTTGTCACAGTACAGGGTAATAGGAGAGGAACTCCGAATACCAAAATCTGCAAGAATGTTTTGCAGCCAAATGAGCTCACAGGCAGTGGATGCCATAGCTCGATACTCTGCTTCGGCACTTGATCGAGCTACAACGGTCTGCTTCTTGCTTTTCCAAGTCACAAGGTTGCCACCAACAAAGGTACAATATCCGGTGGTTGATTTCCTATCAAGCATGTTGCCTGCCCAATCGGAATCAGTATATCCTTCCAACTTAAAATGATTATGCTTGTGCATCACTATACCCCGGGTAATGGAACCCTTGAGATATCTAAGGATGCGTTTCACAAGCTGATGATGGTGTAAAGTTGGAGCATGCATAAACTGACTCAAGATACTTACAGCATAAGTGATATCAGGGCGAGTGATAGTCAGATAGATGAGCTTGCCTACTAATCTCTGATAAGCAGTGAGATTATGAAGAGGTTCACTATCAACATCAAACTTGTGATTACTTGGAAGAGGGGTTTTAGCAGGCTTGCAGGCAGACATGTCTTCCTCTTTCAACAGATCAATCACATATTTCCTCTGTGTCAGGAAGAGGCCTTTTTTAGACTGGTCCATTTCAATTCCGAGAAAATATCTAAGGGGACCAAGATCCGTGATGGGAAACGAGGACTGAAGAGTAGACTTAATGGCTTGAATTTCATCAGCATTATCCCCAGTAATAATAAGGTCATCAACATAAACAAGAATCACCAACTTACCAGCCAGACCACTTCTAATGAATAAAGAGGAATCACCAGAGCTTCTTTTGAAACCAGCCTGAAGGATGACAGAGCTGAGTTTGGAATACCATGCCCTTGGTGACTGTTTGAGACCATAAATAGCCTTGTGCAGCTTGCAGACCAATCCAGGCTCATTTTCTTGAGGATGACCAGGAGGTATCCTCATAAACACATCTTCTTCCAGATCCCCATGAAGAAATGCATTTTTTACATCCATTTGATGAAGGGACCAACCAGAATTGATGGCAATTGACAAGAGAACCCTCACTGTGTTCATCTTTGCTACAGGAGCAAATGTCTCCTTATAATCCACTCCAAATGTCTGAGTGAATCCGCGAGCTACAAGGCGAGCTTTGCATCGTTCCACTTCACCATTGGAATGAAATTTTACTTTATAGACCCATCTAGCCCCAACAATTTTCTGTCCTTTAGGAGCCTGCACAATACTCCAAGTCTTGTTGTCATTCAAGGCTTGTAGTTCATCAACCATAGCTTGTTTCCACACGGCAGATTTACTAGCTTCTGCATAATTTCTTGGCTCTGTTACAAGACTGATCTTGGTTATGAAGGCACAATACGCTGATGAAGCATGAGATGGAATCACAATATTCCCAATTGAATGTTTGGACTTATGAAGTTCAAAACCTTTCAATTTTTCAGGCAGTTTCCTAGTCCGACTAGGATTTCGTCTTGGAACAGGCACAATTGAACTTCCAGTATCGATTTGACTTGGAGCAATACCATCATTATCAGCCGCCTCATTAGTCTCTAAGTCATCATCTGTCGCTAGAGAAAAATCAAGAGAAGGAGAAAGATGCTGAACAGCGGACCCCTCTGCAGACTCCCCTGCAAGTCTCTCTTCAGGAACATTTGCAGGTGTCTCTGCAAGAATTTCTGTATGTTCATTTGCAGATCTAGAAGTTGGAATTTCAGCAATGTTATATGATGTTTCTGTTGCAGCCTCCGCTCCCGGTTCAGTTTCAGGAACATATACGGAGCTATCAAATAACTCCCCCTGCAGATCACACTCATGGCTTTGAAAAAAGAAATTTGCCTCATCAAATCGAACATCTCGAGAGACAATAATCTTCTTTGAAATTGGATCATAGCATTTGTAGCCTTTCTGTGATGATGAGTAACCCAGAAAGGCACACTTCAAAGCTCTGGGATTAAGCTTGTCTCTGTGAGTAGACTGAATGTGAACAAAACAGGTGCAACCAAACACCCTCAAATGATCAATGGTAATATCTCTCTTCATCAAAACAGAATATGGAGACTTAAAATCAAGAACTCTTGATGGCAATCGATTGATTAAATAGGCTGCAGTTTGGATAGCATTTGACCAAAATCTCTTGGGGACATTTGCCTGAATCATAATTGCCCGAGTTTTTTCCAGAAGATCTCTATTCTTCCTCTCAGATACACCATTTTGTTGTGGTGTACCAACACAGCTAGTCTGATGTAAAATGCCATTGGCACATAGATACTCAGTCATGACTTTAGAGGTATATTCTGTCCCATTATCTGATCTTAACATGCATATGCTTGAAGAGAAATGGTTTTTAACCAGATTATGAAAATCCTCAAAGCACTTCTTTACCTCATATTTATGTTTCAAGAGGTAAACAAATGTGGTTCTAGAAAAATCATCAATGAATGTGACATAATATTTATAACCATCAAAAGATTCCATTTTTGCAGGTCCCCATACATCAGAGTGGATCAGTTCAAACTCCCTAGAGGCTCTAGAACATGAGTTTGAAAAAGGTAATCTAGTAGATTTAGATTTGTGACAAGTTTCACAATCTGAAACTGATTTACATAGATTTGGGAATAAATGAGACAAAACATGAGTTGAAGCATGGGCTAGACGCATGTGCCACAGCTGCTGTCGAGTAGAAGACGTCGACTCAGCAAGAAAACTCTTTGCAAAAGTTGAGGAAGTGGAAATATAGTACAATCCGTTCAAGTAAAATCCCTCACCAATCTTCCTCATTGTCACTCGATCCTGAAAAATGACATTGGTTTTTGAGAATAAAACCAGACAATCTAAGCAATGAGTTAATCTCCCAACAGATAAGAGCTTGAAAGGAAAAGATGGCACATACATAACACTTGACTGTTTATGATCAGAAAATAAAGTCATTTTTCCCTTTCCTAAAATAGGCACTCTATTCCCATTGGCAACCGAAACAAAGGAGGGGATTTTTAAAAAAGAAAGATGATTTAGACAAGATGAATCATGAGTCATATGATCAGAAGCTCCTGAATCAACAATCCAAAAATCATGATTTTTACTAAGATCAAGAGCCGTTGAGATTGCACAGATGATACCTGGAATTTCATCCCTAGAAGCCAATTTTCCATCCGCCAGATATCCAGCAAATTTGCCTAGCATTGCAGTAGCAACTTCTGGATTAGCATTACCTTGCTTCTGCTGCAAGAAAACTGCAAACTCATTTATGAGAGTTATAGGGTTAGCAGCGAAGCTCATCATTGCCTCTGAGCAGTCTCCCTCAGCTATATTAGCTCTAGCAGTAGGATTCATTTTTATCTTCCCCTTCTGTCCCCTTTCATTATTGAATTTTGGCTTTAGTTCAGGGTGCAAAATCCAACATGTTTTCTCCTCATGGCCTATACCCGATCTACCAATTGAAATGCAATAAGAACACTTGAGATCTGGTCTCCTTCCTTTATAAGGCCTGACAGTTGCATTAGCATTTGAGATTGAACTAGAACTAGCAAAGGCTCTAGCTTCATTGTTGTGATCAACCACTGAAACATCAGCTCTCATCACTTTTCTCCTAGTTTCCTCTCGATGTATAGTAGTACAAACAGTTTGGAAGGCGGGAAGAGGAGATTGCATAAGAAGATGGCTTTTCACATCATCATATTCAGGGCTAAGATTAGCAAGCAATAAGAAAATCTGATCTTCTTCAGCTCTTTTCAACAAAACCTTTCTATCAGTAGAAAAAGGACGATACTGATCTAGCTCATTCCACATAGTTTTCAACCGGCCAAGGTATTCAACAAAAGTAGAGTTACCTTGCTGCAGATCAGCCATTTCCTTTTTGAGTTCAAAAATCCGTGCAGCATTGTTTAAATCGCCATACAGATCGTTGATTTCTTTCCACAGTTGGATGGAATTTTCAGCATAGCCAAAGATCTCACGCATCTTTGGTTCCATGGAATTTAATATCCATGTCATGAGAAGCTGATCCTGAGCAAACCAAGCAGCATACTCCTTTGCAGAGGTTGATGGAATGGAGACTGAGTCATCAATGGCGCTGAGCAGCCTTTTACCTCCAAGTGCACGCTTGACCTCTCTGGACCAAGAGAGATAGTTGTGCTCGTTGAGGAGAATAGGAACAAGTCGAAGGTTGGTGTTGGAGTCATTGACTCCAGCTGCATATGATGCAGAACTTGAAGCATCTTCAATATCGCCACCACCAGTCATATTATGAAGGACTGGTGCAACAAGCAATTAGTGTAAAGATGAAAGAAGGAATGGAGTGCAGAAGCAGGTCCTAATCGGAACCTTGCTCTGATACCATGAAGAAATTAAGAAGGAGAAAGATGATTCTCATGTATATTTCTTCATAAAAACAACTAAGATAAGACACAACAATTTATACAAGAAATCTACCAACTACAACTACCAACTACAACTACTAAACATGGTGCACCATGTTGCACCATGCTGAACAGAAACTCAAACTCCACACGCAACCCCCTAGCTGCACAGAGGGGTCACAGGAGGAAAGAAGAGCAGAAGGAGGACTGGCGAGGACTAGGAACTCGCCATCCACCAAAGGGCACACCCGCCATCCGCTACGGGCACATCCGCGGGCACATCCGCCATCCGCGGGCACATCCGCGGGCATATCCGCCACGGGCACATCCGTGGGCACATCCGCCATACAGCTAGCTAACTTCAACACACACAACCATTGGTGTCCTGATTATAATCCTTATAGATGAACTTAAAGGGCATGTACATGTCTGATTTGTGCATAATCCCATCTTTCCACATGTGAATGGAACTTGGCAACTATCTTCCGGCATTGCAAACTCCGGCACCATATTGCTGACATCCATGTTGTTAATGCTGAAACTTCCTTCACTTCCCAACTTGGCAATCTTTCTATCAGAGATTACCAAGAGAACTTGCCAAATAATCTGCAAGCCATCATCCCCAATTAAATTCAAATCAGTACTGGTCATTTCCATATAGGACACTGGGTTACTTGAGTTCCTGTAAGCTATCGACTTCATGGATAATTTTGCATAAGTCTGGCCCTTCCATTGCACACCATATCCTCACTCGTAACGGTAAGAGTATAACTACCCTCGGAGGAGTTACTCTGTGCAACATCACTGACTAATGATTTACCAACATACAAACGCTGTCCAATGACAAGAGTATCTGTTGGATAATCAAAACTCTGCCACAGAGACACATTTTCAGCATCAACCAAGATGAGGTTCCCGGTATCTAAAAGCTGGAGAGCACCAACCGGAGAGTTGAATAACGGTGTTGACCATACAGCCATGTTCGAGTCATCGATGATGCTAAGGCCACTGGTGGTAAACAACAGTGTAGAAGTCACTGAAATTGGCATGTTGCGGTTGGCAGACCAGATCAGGGTGTTGGAAGCCTTATGGATGATACAAAAATAGAAATAAGAAAATGCTGACTTTGGCTTAGTGATTAAAGCTGTGTGAGTGCCATTAGTAGAGGCCAAGAAAGCGCCAGAATTATCATAGTAATGGGAATGGCTGACATTGAAGGGTGGAAAGATGGAATGAGAAAAGGGAGGAGATGACTGTGAAACAGTGAGAAGTGGGAGTAGGAGTACATGGCATACGCTGATGGTGGAGAAAGAAAAAGAATCCATTGTCATAGCTATTTGGTAATTAAGAACTGAATTGTGCTTCAGCTTTCAAAGATATTAAACTTGATGAACCAGCCAGCCAAGGCCGCAGGGGGTGTTGAGTTTCGGTTCCTCCAATTTTCTACAGAGCCATGATTGCATTAACTGAGAATGGAGGACTTTGACACACAGATATAAGTCAAATGATTGAAATTGTGATCAATTTCTTTGTTTGAATCAGAAGACTAGTCAATCTCGGTATACTAGATGTAAGACTTTTAGCTATGAAGTTAAAGACAGAAAAAGCTCATCATAGACCAGTCAACTAATAATTTTCATTCCCTACACTTCAAATATGTGAAAGAAAGAAAACGATACTAGTGATTTTTGAATTCATTTACGCAAACAAAACCTGAGTTAACTTAATCAGTTGGCCTCAAGTGCGACAGTCTATCATGCATTTTAACTATTTTATGTTCGGGCATGCACGTTGATAAGAATAGCAAATCAAAATACCAAATCAATCCAACCGATCTGGTTATAACTGCTAATCCAATCTAGTCGCCCCTGCCGGAAACGTGAGTACGTGACCATTATATTTAGAGGAACATGCAGCTGGAAAATATATGCCGGAAACCCAAGCAATCACTTTGATTACAAAGTAGTGAGGAACTAAGGACTGACCTACTAAGAAAGGAAGAAGAAAGGAGTCGCAAACAATAACCTATAGGAAACCATGCAATTTGGTTCTGCACACTTGCCACACAACAGTTGAGATTAAAATTACTCGAGCCCTATTTCATTTTATCAGAAAAATATTTGAGAAGAGGGTACAGACTAGGTTCTTATATACAACAATGCAAGCATCCCCACAAGAAGGATACAATGATCGAATATTTATTACTACAGATACACATAATAACAATATTTATTACTGAATTCTTAACAATTTTGACACAAAATACTGAAAATAGTTTACTAGAGATCGATCCGGATCATATATAGAAGGTTGATATAAATTCGAAGACCAACTCCTTACAAATTAAGACCATCTCTTACAAATAATGGAACCGTGCATGCCCATAAGGTTAATCCTTAATTAGTTCTTAGTTCACAAGAAATAAAAACACTAAACAGTAAAAATTTACAATAAATTTAGTCGAATACTACTGTATAATTTACCGTATATAATTATTTTTACACCGGCCCGCAAATATGGCCCGAAGCCTGAAGTGGCCCCAGCACCCAGCGCGGGTTATATGTTGGTTAAGTTTCTCGTTGGCATGCTTGGCTTGCTCATCATTGGCGTCTTCTGTACGTTAGGCCTTACTGTATACTGCCAAGTACTGCAGAGCAAGGTTAAAGCCACAGTAGCACCCGAATTGAGATTGCAGTCAGGTACCATATCCTTGCACGAGGTGACCTGTAAGGCTGTAAGTTAATCTCCGTCGAGTGGGAAGTTAAACCCGTCGCTATAAACTCTAACACAGAGATCGGACTCAACTGCGACTACTCTCAGGCCACGGTCTACTTTTATGGGTATGAGAATTTCCGCATTGCAGTCGCAGAAGGGTGGGTACCGGCCGGTTTCTTAAACAATGGAACCGAAAACGTCGTCTGTTTTAAACTTGGCATGGTAAGTGTTCGTGGCGGATTCAGCACCCAGCGAACAGTCAGCACTTGGGGGTGGAGGATGCGTGCTCCTCGCGTGTCTTCTGTGTGCGTAGGCGTGCCAGCACCCTTGGAGCGGTGCAACTCGACTGCGTGCGACCCCTGGCGAGTCTTCTCATCTGCTCCCAATTGACTCTGACTTCCTGACCAAGCAACTGTTACGCGGGCACTGACTAAGCCGGCGTACAAGGCTCGAACAAGACCTGAATAGAACTCTCTAACAGGATTTTCTTCCCAACCCCCTAAGGATTGAGGATCTTACTTTGATCCGGAGAAGCAAAGCAGAGCTAAACCAAGACCACAGGTGTGTTACCGGGGTAACGACTCGATTGCTACCGGAGTAGCGGACTGACTCGATAGGCTCAGCAACCGCTCGACACGAATGTGAGATGTGATCGATCGCCGGTGGAGGCAAATTGCGTGAGTTGCTCCGGAGAGGCTTTGGCAAGTTAGCGGTGCGCTAGAACTTGTGTGTGTTTGTAGTTGGTTGAGAACCATTTCCTAGTAGCAGAAGAGTTATATTTATATGATTCATGAAACCCTAAGGCTTGAAGATCTAGCCTGGCGGATTTCGAGATTGACTAGGATTGTCTTTCCTTAAACCGCCTCCAATCAAATCGGTTAAGAATAAAATGAGATCAGACTTCCTCTTAATTTAGGGGACTCCTTCCACACCGAATATCGTCAAGATCGTCATTCAATTAAAGCCGAGATAAGCCAAATCGAGCCCAAAGAGAATCAATCACTGATTCAGCTAAGATATCTTTTCAAATGGATTGCTACCCGAAACAATCCCGAGTTATCCCAATCAGCGTTTACACCTTATTATCCGATAAGGCAACTCGTGTATTGTGTAATTGGATTACTACAAAATAACCCTAATCTGATTAGGTAACAAATCAATACTTTCCCTCCAAGCAACCTTTCCCAAATGAAACAGGAAGTATGAATATTGGATTCGGTTTAACCTAAACCCCTCTGGGCCTCGGAGTAAAAGCCCAATTGAAGTAAATTCCAATTGTGGCCCAAACAGTAAGGCGGTGCAACGACTACATGGTGCGTGTCCAAGACGGTGTCGGAACTAGCTAGGGAGGGCTGGGTCGGTGAGGTTGGTTGGGTTCAAAATTAATATTTTTTGACAATAAGAAAATGTGTGCCGAAGATTATCGCGGGACGAAGCATTACTATTGGGAACCGGTCACATTTTTTCAACCTCTTGATTATAGCTTCTTGACTTGCAATCGTCAAACTCGACTTAGGGCATCTCCAACAGATACCCCAAAGCTATTATTTTTTGAAAATTAACAGAAATATAGCTAAAATAGCATCCAACAGGTACCCTATAGCTAAGTCAATTTTAGCTTTCTGAAATAATCTCTAGCTACTTTTAACTATTTAGGAGAGAAAATATAGCTTGAAGTTAAAATCCCCCAACGTTCGACTTTTCTGTTAAACGTCCCAAATTTTCAGGATAGGGTTTCTCCACCTCGTTAATGAACAGCTGAACTCGACTTCTCCAATCTTCTCAACGTCGCAAAGTGCAGTCGTGCGTGTCTTCTATTCAGGTGCGTTTTCTTTGTTCTATTTCTTGATTTTTTATTTCACTTTCTTGCTCAATTTTGTTTATCTGGAATGAATTTGCTAGCAGCTTTATTCACTTTCTTGCCCAATTTTGTTGAAACCAATGATGATTAATGTTCAATTTCTTGTTGTTGACAGTAGCCACATAGGGGCTACAGCAGGCCCACAGACCCGTAGCAAGTGCACCCCGGGCCGGCCTAGGGCCCGGGACCAGATCACCAGCACCCGGGCCCGGGGTCCAGCAGTCTACCTTGCGACCAGGGGCCCGGGGACCGGGGGCGGGGGCCTACCAAAGAGGTCACCAGAGCTGTCCTTTGATATGCAAACAGAAGGGAACTAGTCCCACATCGAAGGGTGAGGCCAGACTTCACTCCCGGCCACCTATATAAGGGCCTCAACTACCCTCATTAATAGGTAACTGATCTCTCCTACCGCTTATATACATGCTTAAGTTATATTCATTCCAACTATACTAAGGCATCGGAGAGGAGAAGACCGGCCAGCCCGGTATTCCCCTTAGTAAGCAGGTTTGCAGGAGATCACACTTGGATTCATCTGTCTCTACCAGGCCCACGGGTTTGTGCAGAAACAATTGGCGCCGTCTGTGGGAAGTTTGGACAAGAAACCACGTAAGCCCTATCAATGGCAGAGAATTCGGAAGCCGGCCAGGAAAGAAATGCCACCGAGGAGCAGCGTGTTGCACCAGTGCAAACGCTCATCTCCACCCCGGTCGTTGTGCGGGAGCAGCGCGGCGACCAGGGCGATCAGGAAGGCTGGAGCTGTGGGAGGCTGACCGGCACGCTGGGGCCACACCATGACAGTACACCGGGGCTTTTCGTTAACATTCTCGGATGATCCGAGCGACCGGGAAGAGAGCCCGTTCTGCAACAGCGACCAGGACGCCACGTACAGCCCCGAGCGGAGCGATATGGCGGGGGAGATACGGGCGATGGCAGCAGAAGTCGGTCACCTGTGCGAGGAGGGCGACCGGGATAGAGCCAAGTCTAATGCCCTGTATGAAGAAATGGAGGCGGTGAACACTGCCCTGTTAGTTGCCCTGGAGAGAGGACAGCAGCGCAACTAAGCTATGGCCAGGGCACAAGCACCCCCGCCAAGCCAGTCTCAACGGTTTGAGGCGGGGCAGTCATCGGGCAGGAGGCCCAGTGATCCCGATCGAGCGGAGTCACCGGCAGGCGTGGCCCCGCCAAAGAGCACGCCGACGCCCCGCCAGTCCCACTTCCTTCGAGGATGAAGTTGCGACCCCGACTGCACGGGCATTGCAGATACTCGCCGACACTGTGTCGGATTTGAAGGCCCAAATGGAGGCCAACGAGAGAAGAGCGGCGCGGCCGATGGAAGGCGCGCGATTCAATGAGCGCATGGGCCCTTTCTCTCATCGGGTTCTGGAATCGGGGAGATCTGGTAACCAGAAATCCCTCAAGCTCACCTACTAAGGGTCCGGCTGCCCGTACCAGCACCTGGACAGTTTCCAGTCCCAGACGTGCGCCAAGGGCTACTCCGATGCAGTATGCTGCAATATTTTCCAGGAAACCCTGTCTGGAGAAGCGCTCAGCTGGTTCTGTGAGCTTCCGGCGAACTCAATCGAGGCATTCGAACAATTGGCCAACCGGTTTGTAGGCCGCTTCATCCTTCGGGTCGAGGGAACCCGGACGTCGACCATCCACTTCAACTGCATGCAAGCGCCCGACGAGGAACTGAGGACTTTCGTCAACCGTTGGCAGACGGCGATGGCCGGGGTTCGGAACCTTGACAAGGGTATCGCCGAGATGGCGTTCAAACAAGGGCTCCGGCCAGGAAAATTTTCCTACGCCGTACGGGTGGAACTCCCGCAGGGGTATGACGAGTTAATGGCAATGGCCATCAGGCATGCTCAGGCCGACCACGAAACGTACGGGCAGCACCTGCTGAAGAGGAAGCGGGACGAGCAGCAGGAAGACCACCCCCGGGAGGAGCACCCCCCGCCCAACGAAGAAGACAAGGCCAGCCACCGGACCGAGAACCGAGCCGCCCGACCGAGCCGGCCCAACAAAAATTAGGGGCAACGGCAGCAGATCATGATAGACCCTAGAACGAGCACAAGCCGGCGCAGTACCGGCATGAACGCCCCTGGCAATCATGCCAGCAGAACCGGCCGGTCAAGAGGTCTTCACCGCTCTCACCTCTTCATACGAGGACATTTTGCACGAGAACGGGGGCATCATTCCCCCACCGCCCAGGAGAAAGTACCCGAAGGGGAAACTTACCACAGCGCAAACGGGCAAGTACTGCTCCTATCATGATGAAGCTACTCATCGAACGAGCAAGTGCTTTGCTCTCAAGACATCGGTGGAGGGTTTGATTAGTAACGGCCAGCTCCAGCGGTGTTTCTGCCCAAACCCTGGGGCCTGGTAGATACAGATGAATCCAACTTGATCTCCTGCAAACCTGCTTACTAAGGGGAATACCGGGCGGGCCGGTCTTCTCCTCTCCGATGCCTAAGTCAGTATAGTTGGAATATATAACTTGAGCACGTATGTAAGCGGTGAGAGAGATTAGTTACCTCTTAATGAGGGTAGCTGGGGCCCTTATATAGGTGGTTGGGGGTGAGGGTTGGCCTCACCCTTCAATGTGGGACTGGTTCCCTTCTGTTTGTACACCAAAGGGCAGCTCTGGTGACCCCTTTGGCAGGTAGGCGCTCCCGGTCCCAGGGTTCCTGGCAGAAGGATAGACTGCTGGACCCCGAGGCCGGGTGCTGGTGGTCTGGTTCCGGGCCTCGTGCCGGGCCCTGGTACACTAGCTGCGGGTCTGTGGGCCTGCTGTAGCCCCTCTGCGGCTACTGTCAACAAGTCCCCCAAGTTCCTGGCCAAGTGCAATCTTGAATGGGGACTTAGTCTATCTTGCTCTTGTCCCGCAGACCCGCAGGGTTACCAACCCAACGGTGCCCAGTCCCCCAAGTCCGCGTTGAAGATTGGGCGTGACCGGGGTGGGGCTTAGTTGGTATGAGGCGGAGTTTACGGGATCTCGACCTGGCGTTCTGCCATATCGAGACGAGTCCCGGATGAACTTGCAGACTGGACCTCGACCGGACATCCTGCCATATCGGTGCGAGGCGGAGTTCACGGGACCCCGACCAGGCGTTCTGCCATATCGAGACGAGTCCCGGATGAACTTGCAGACTGGACCTCGACCGGGCGTTCTGCCATATCGGTGCGAGTCCCGGATGAACTTGCAGACTGGACCTCGACCGGGCGTCCTGCCATATCGGTGCGAGGCGGAGTTCACGGGACCTCGACCGGGCGTTCTGCCATATTGAGACGAGTCCCGAGTGAACTTGCAGACTGGACCTCGACCGGGCGTTCTGCCATATCGGTGAGAGGTGGAGTTCACGGGACCTCGACTGGGCGTTCTGCCATATCGAGACGAGTCCCGGATGAACTTGCAGACTGGACCTCGACCGGGCGTCCTGCCATATCGGTGCGAGGCGGAGTTCACGGGAGCTCGACCGGGCGTTCTGCCATATCGAGACGAGTCCCGGATGAACTTGCAGACTGGACCTCGACCGGGCGTCCTGCCATATCGGTGCGAGGCGGAGTTCACGGGACCTCGACCGGGCGTTCTGCCATATCGAGACGAGTCCCTCAGAGAGTGCTAGCCTGCGGGGAGGCCTGTTGGTGCGTGGACTAAGCCAACAGGTACCCCCGAGAGTGTTGCGGTCATGTTGAAGCACCGGTTAACACTTGCTAGTTCATCTCAGCTTTTGTTGAATAAGCGTTGAGGTAATGTGCAGGTTTGTTAGCCTGCGGGGAGACTTGGTCCGTGTTAGAGAAACAATCTGCCCGGTGGAGTGGCGTTGAGATAACGAGTCTCGCCATGTATCCCCAAATGTATCACAGTTCAGTGTGATGCATGGTTTTTATCCTGCTGGACAAGAGTACATGTGTTAGATGTAAACTCGCCCGGGTTTATAAAGCCCATGCGTTTGGAAGCCTTGAGTTGTTGCTGGCTCGTTCCTGCCCGTAGGTGTAGGAAAGTGACAACCGGTAGAATGCTTTGGAGTCGGTTGAATGTCACATGCCCGGTGGAATGCCATGGTACCGGGCGGATCTCGACCGGGCGTTCTGCCATATAGAGACGAGTCCCCTAGTGAGATGCAGTGAATATGTCATGCAGGCGGTTGAATGATCATAACCGCGAACTGCCATGATACCGGGCGGATGGCTCGTACCCGGGACGATGCTCTCGAAGCGGTTGGAAAACCATAACCGGTGAGAGGCTGCGGAGCTGGTTGGTGGTTGACTTTCTGGGGAAGCGAGGAGGGTGCACGCCTCGTTATGCGCTCCTACTCCCCTAACTGCCGCTTGTAAGTGGGACAGATGTCTGACATGCAGTGAAGGGGAAATCCATCAGTCCCATCAGTTATGATGGCATGAGAACCTTTATCGATGCTGGGACACGTGTCGGCAGGGAGCGGTCTGAGATGGAGGGGATCTACGGCTAGGGTTGTCTCACTTTTCTTGTTGCCCTATTTATCATCCCCTTGCTCTCCTCCTGCCGCATCTTGCCACTCTTTGCCCTTTGCTTGTTGTCTGTCTGTGCTTCCATTTTGCTATAGAGCTGAATTCTTTTGTTTAGACTTATGGCGTCTGGGAGATCTGCGTATTCTGCCGGTGCAAGCCGCGGGCCCATGAGGCATGAGCTGCTGGATGGCGATAGGGTGCTTTTCTACGATGAGCCAACCAGAAGTATGAATGATAAAGAGATCAGGGAGTTTCAGGCGAAATGGGACATCGACTCCTCCATTAAGCTTCGAGGCCTGCATCCGGTGAATTGGCCTGCAATCCGGAACCGGGTTGGGTTGCCGTTTTCGATGATCAGTTTCGACACGGACTATCCCTACCATTGTCGGCTTTTGTCCAGTACATGCTGAGCTCGATAAAGCTTTCCCCAGCCAAGCTTCCGAGCAACCAGTGGAGGCAGTTGCTTGGTCTCGGGTGCCTGTTCAGTCTGAGCTATATGGACTGGCCCACGGTTAATGAATTCCGGCCCGTTATTGATCCGGTTACCCAGAGGCGCAAGGAGCATGACAGGGCTGTCCCGCTCGTGTTTCCGGACTCTCACTATGGCAGGCGGCCGGGCGGTGAGAATAACTCCCCACTCCTTATCCGGGAAGCGCGCTCGGTGGGCCTACCAGTTCCAGAACCTGTGGCGCGACCGATGGCGGTACGGGCTTCGCGGGAGAGGGAAACGGCAGAGATGGCCGGGCATCGTCGAAGCGGTCACGGTGAAGCTCCGGCGAAGAGGGCGAGGACGTTTGATGCCGGGGTGTCAAGTTCGGCTGGATCGGTCGGGCGGGCAGTAGGTCCGGCCGTGGAGGTGGGCGGTCGAAGGATTCAGGGTCCGGAAGCCGATCGTAGGTCTGGTGGTGGTTTTGGTAGGTTCGTGGCATCTACCATCGAAACCTTGGGACTTGACCGGGAGGGCCCTGGGGCTGAACAACCGGGCGAGAGCAGGACGAAGCCCGTGGAACTAGCTCTTCGGGTAAGTGTTTTCTGTGCTTCCTTTTCCCTGGAGTGATACGAGCTAATGTTCCTTTGTTTACCTTTGACAGCTGGTTCATAGCCTTTATGCCGTGGAGCCCAGAGGGGAGGCTGCTGCGGTTTTGGAGAGGCGGGTGGATGAGCTGAGTGTGCAGGTGGACGTGGCGGAAGCCAAGCTTGCGGAGGAAAGAGAGGAGGTCGGTCGGTTGAGCACCGAGCTCGTGCGGGAGAAGGAAGTAACCGCTCGGTTGTACCATGAACTCTCGCAGGAGAAGGAGGAGGCCGATCGACAGGCTGCCGCTCGGGAAGGGAGGATTGCGGAACTGGAGGCGAGGATTTTGGAGCTGCAGACCCAGGTTTCAGCAGTTGTCCAAGGAAGGGAGAAGCTTACTGAATCCCAGTTTGCTGAAGTGGCCGATAAGGCTGTTGACGACTTCCGGGAGTCGGTGGAGCTTGAGGAGATGCTGGAGGACGCCCGTGCGAAGGGCATAAGTGATGCCTATCTGGAGTGGAGGGAGAAAAGATGGCTTGATGCTGAGCGGATTGAGGCTGACATAGCCCTGACCGAGATGGTGGAGCAAGAGCAGGCTCTGAAGAGCGGCGGGCTAGGGATTGGGGGCTCTAGAGGCGCTAACTAGCTATTTGCCTTGCATATACAAATCTTGTAACTGCTGTAGTTTATTCCTGAATGCCGTAACTGCGTATTGCAATATTGATGCCAATTACACTATTGTCCATTTACGACCGCTATCATTTAGGGTAGAACCGTAGGTGCTGGATATTTCACGGCCGGGTGGAATAGATGCCCTAGGTGTCTATAATGTGGAATGTTGCTGGACCCGCAGCTGCGGTGATTTGGTAGGGCCCTTCCCACGTTGGCTCCAAAGCCAGCGGCTTTTTCTGGACCTTCTTCATGACCCAGTCCCCGACTTGTAGCTTCCTCTCCCGGACTCTTCTGTCATAGTACCGGGCGACCCGCTGCTTGTAGGTTTGGTTTCGCATATGCGCCTGGTCGCGCCGCTCCTCTATGAGGTCCAGGTTGAGCAGTAGGCCCTCGGCGTTTGTTTCGGCGTCTGTTTCGGCATCGTAATTCTCGACCCTGCCGTTGGGTATACCGGTCTCTACAGGGAGTACCGCTTCACTCCCGAATGCCATGCAGAACGGGGTTTCTCCTATTGCCTCTGCTGCTGTTGTCCAGATGGCCCATAGCACCGCGGGGAGTTCTTCGGCCCAACATCCCTTCTTGGCATCCAGCCTCTTCTTGAGGAGGGTTTTGATGATCTTGTTGACCGCTTCTACCTGGCCGTTGGTCTGCGGGTGTGCCACTGAGGCAAACAACATCCGGGTCCCCATCGAGGCTGTGTACTGGATAAGATCAGCATTATTGAATTGTGTCCCATTATCCGTGACAATAGTCTGCGGTACCCCGAACCTGCAGTAGATGTTCTTCTACAGGAACTTTTTTACGCGCTCCTCAGTGATTTTTACCAGGGGCTCCGCCTCGACCCACTTAGTCTGATAATCCACTGCTACGATGGCGTATTTGTATTGTCCCACAACTATCGGGAAAGGGCCAATGATGTCTAATCCCCACTGTGCGAAAGGCCATGGTGCCAACAGGATTGATAATGCGATTGCCGGGGCATGAGGTACAGAGGCGTACATGTGGCATTTGTGCCAGCCGCCTGATATTTTTCTTGATACTGCCGCCATGTCCGGCCAGAAATATCCCGTTCGGAGCGATTTGTGAGATAAAGACCGGGCGCCAGAATGATTACCGCACACTCCCTCGTGGATTTCCCGCATGATAGCCTCTCCCGCCTCCTTAGTCACACACCTTAGCTGAGGGAAGCTATGCCCTCTTCGGTATAGCTGGCCGTTGAGAAGGTCGTACCTGGCGCACCGGAGGTGTAGCCTCCTGGCCTCCACTGCATCCTGGGGGATGGTTTTGTCAGTCAAATATTTGACTATCGGATCCATCCAGCTTGGTGGTGCCTCTTCTAGCGCAAATATCTCGGAGATGGTCTTGCTTATACTTGGCTTCTGGAGACTTTCAATTTTGGCTCTTCGATACTCCGGAGGGTAGTTTCCGGTTGCCAACCTTGCGAGGGCGTCTGCATGCCTGTTTTCCTCTCGGGGTATATGCTGGATCATGGTGCCCGTAAATGGCTCGACCAGGGCCCTGGCCAAAGCTTGGTAGGAGGCTAACTGGGGTTCCTTTACTTCGAACAGCCCGTTCATCTGCTTCACCACTAGGCTTGAGTCGCTGTATATGTCCATAGATGGGATTCCCATCTCCTTGGCTAGTTGCAAGCCGGCAATGAGGGCCTCGTACTCAGTGGCGTTATTGGAAGTGTTGAAGAGGAACCGTAGGGCATACTCGTACGATTGGCCATCGGGTGAGGTTAGCATGACGCCGGCTCCGCTCCGCTTACTCGTTACGGAGCCGTCTACGTAAAGTTTCCAACCGTTGGAGAGGCCTGGTTCGATCTTTATGGCCTGAACTGCCTCGGCGTCCTCGTAGCGGCCGGTGTGCGCCTCTGCCACCATTGGGGTGAGTTCACATCTGAAGTCCGCAGCTGCCTGCCCCTTGATAGCCGTTCACGGAGCATAAGTGATGTCGAACTCTCCCAATTCAACTGCCCACTGTACGAGCCTACCGCTGGTGTCCGGTTTTTGCAGGATCTGCCGCAGAGGGTGATTGGTGTATAAGGTGATGGAATGAGCCTGGAAATAGTGTCGGAGCTTCCTGGCACTAACAATCAGGGCCAGAGCCAATCTCTCTATGTCGGGGTACCGGCCCTCGGCTCCAGTAAGTCATTTTCCCGCATAATACACCGGAAGATCGAGCGTGCCTTCCTTCCTGACGAGAGCCGCGAAGACGGCCGTTTCGGATGCAGCTATGTAGAGGTATAACATCTCGCCCGGCACTGGTTTGGATAGGAGAGGCACTACAGACAGGTATGTCTTGATAGACTGGAATGCCGCTTCATGCTCTGCCGCCCAGTGGATTTTCCTGGTCTATTGTGCCTTGAGCAGTTTGAAGAACGGGGCGCACTTATCGGTCAGGCGGGAGATGAATCTGGCCAGGGCGGCCAACCGGCTGGTCAGCATTTGGACCTGGTTTCTCTCCTCTGGCGTTTCCATATCTAGAAATGCCTGGACCTTCAGCGGGTTGGCTTCTATCCCTCGCTGGCTGATGATGTGGCCTAGAAACAAGCCCTATGAAATCCCGAAAATACACTTCTTCGGGTTCAAGTGCATTTCGAATTTGAGCATCTTACCGATGACTACGGCCAAATCCCGGACGTGGGCCCCTGCAGTCAAGCTCTTGACCAGCATGCCATCTACGTATACCTCTACGGTTTTACCCATTTCTTGCTCCAGCATTCGGTTCACCATCCGCTGGTAGGTGGCTCCGGCATTCTTCAGACCTTACGGCATCCTCTTATAACAGTAGGTACCTCGATCGGTTGTGAATGATGTGTGCTCCTCATCATCCGGGTGCATCCTAATCTGATTGTACCCGGTGTAGGCGTCCATGAAGCTGAGCAGCTTAAAGCCATACGTGGAATCTATAAGCTGATCTATCCGGGGGAGCGGAAAGCTGTCCTTTGGGCATGCCCGGTTTAGATTAGTGAAATCCACGCACATACGCTACCGGTCGGTTCCCTTCTTCGGCACCATAACCACATTAGCGAGCCAGCGGGGGTACTAGACTTCCCGGATGAAACCTATGCCCCTTAGCTTCTGTACCTCTTCTCTGATCGCTTCATACTTTGCCGGGCTGAAGGACCTCCTCTTTTGCCTGATCGGGAGAACGTTGGACAATGAATTTAGCTTATGGACGGCTATCTCTGGGGATATGCCAGGCATGTCCTCGTAGGACCATGCGAAGACCGAACTGTTGTTCCGGAGAAAGGCGATGAGCTCTTGCCTGACAACTAGATCGAGCTGCATCCCTATTACTACATTTCGCTCCGGGTGGTCTTCCGAAATGCAGATCGCTTCGGTTTCTTCCACGGCCGAAGGTCGCTCTAGCTTCTCGTTGTTTGAATCGGTGTCATCACAGGGGTCAATACTCGGATCCGGCATTGGCGCCTGCTGAGTGGCCGTGAAGACCTCGATCCGCTTCCTCCCGTGGGTCAGGGCCTCCGCATAATATTTACGGGCGATCTTCTGGTCCCCGCGCAGGGTAATGACACCGGCCGGTGAAGGCATCTTCAACATTAGCATATGACTGGCTATAAATGTCTTCAGTTTCCATAACCCTGGCCGACCGATTATGCCATTGTACGACGACAAGCAGTCCACAACGATGAATTCAAGGTGCTCCTTCTTTGTCCTGTCTCCCTCGCCGAAGATCAGCGGTAGGTAATCCGATCCCAAAGGCTGGACCACTTCACCGGAGAAGCTTATGAGTGGCTCGTTGTCCTGGGATAACTTATTTTTTCCTCTCTGCAGCCCTTTGTACGCGTCTCGGAACATCACATTGACAGAGGCTCCGGTATCGATCAGCATACGGCTGGTTATCCAGTGGTTTATTTGGACCGTGATGAGGAAGGGGTCGTTGTGCGGTTGGATCAGATCCTCCGGCTCTTCCTCCTCATAGAAAGTAACCGACTTCCATCCGATCTTGGCGGCTTGGCCGCTTCCCCCTCCCAAGGCATACACCTCTTTCCCCCAGATCGATCTTAAGCACCGCTTCTTTGAGCTCCGGGTGAGCTGATCTTTATGGCCCCCGCCATGTATCATGTTTATGCTCCCGTGCACCTCGATCCCTCCGGGAGGTCGGGTGCTTATGGTTCCTACTTGCCGAGCTCCTGGCCGGTTCTCTCTCGGGTCATCCGGGCGGGCTCGGCCGCTTACAACCACTCTCTGGGGTCTCGGATCGCCGGTCCGAAGGGCTGGATCTTCAGGCTTTTCTACTGGCATAATGGCTAGGGCCCGCGGTGGTCGTTCTACTGGTGCAGCTGCCAACGGCTGTGCCGGTCGCACAAGTGGTGGTCTTCTCCCAGGCCGGGAACCGTTGTCACCACTCCGGCGGGGTTGCCAATCCTTCCGTACCTCGGCTTTCCGGCTAGGCGCGGGCGCATGGTCGCGATCTTTCCGCCCGGTTTTGCTTTCACGGGGAGTTGGTGGCAGTGGGGCATCCGATTTCCGCTTGGGAACCTTATCCCTATATGTCTCGTGGTCCGCCTGAGCGTGTCTGACGGCCACGGTCATCAGCTCATCGTACCCAAGCGGCTCCTGCACTCGCAAGTTGTACGAAAGTTCTCCGGGTCTTAACCCCTACTTGAAGGCCATCCCCGCGATCTTCTTGTCCAGGTTTCTGACCCCGGCCGTGGCGATTTGCCACCGGTTAACGAAAGCGCGCAGCGGTTCGTGGTCGGCCTGCATGCAATCAAAAAGGATCGTTGATGTTTGGGCTGCCCTGGCTCTGAGGATAAAACGGCCGACGAACTTGTCAGCCAACTGTTCGAAAGTTTCAACTGAGTCCTCTGGCAACTCGTAGAACCAGCTCAACGCCTCCCCCGAGAGCGTCTCTTGGAACACGTTGCAGCACGTGGGATCTGAATAGCCCCTTGCGCCCGTCTGCGACTTAAAGCTGTCTAGGTGCTGATACGGGCAGCTCGTTCCTGAGTATGTCAACTTCAGAGGCCTTTGGTTACCAGCTCTTCCTGACTCCCTAATTCAGCGTGGGAAAGGTCCAATACGTTTGTTGAACCGTGCACCGTCCCGCGATCGCCCTGCTTTCCTCTCGCTGGTCTCTATGCGGCCCTTTATATCCAATACTGAGGCGGAGAGCGCTTCGAGCGTCCGTGCGGTAGAGCTTTCCTGCTTGCTTGACACCTGGCTCATGCGGTACAGGGGCTCGGCCGGGCCGGAGTTTTTCAGAGCTTCCGAAAAGAGAGGTGTGGGCACCTGCACGGTCCTTCTTCTTCCCGTAGGCTGTCCTACCTCAAGATGCGGGAATTCGCTAGCCTTGCTTATGGCCGTGATGCCGCCCGAGCAGTGCCTGGCAGACCTCCTTTTTCCAGTGCTGCTAACAAGGCGGTGTTTACTGCTTCCAATTCCTGGCACCGGGCATCTGCCCTTAGCCGGTCCTGATCGCCCTCCTGTCGCAACCGCTCGACTTCTGCCTTCATCTTCTTTATTTCTTCTCCCATACCATACCGGTCGGGGTTCTCTGAATCTTGGTGATCGCAAATACTATCTTGGTCTGGAGAAGGGGCGAACCTCGCACCGACCTCAGCCTTAATGTTACGGGCCCGGTCGGGGATCTGAATTCGCTCTTTCGACCTTCCGTCTCGGTCGGGAGAAAGGACGAACCTCGCACCGACCTCAGCCCCTAAGTTTGGGGCCCGGTCGGGGATCTAAATTCGCTCTTTCGACCTTCCCGCGCCAGGTTTTTATCTTCCTTCCTTCCATGGCCTTCGAACTGCGGTTTTAACTACCTTCCAAAGGTTCAATAGAACTCTACTCTCCGGCAGCAACACTTACTTTTCTCGTGGATCAAAACGCTTCCCACAGATGGCGCCAATTGTTTCTGCACAAACCCTGGGGCCTGGTAGATACAGATGAATCCAACTTGATCTCCTGCAAACCTGCTTACTAAGGGGAATACCGGGTGGGCCGGTCTTCTCCTCTCCGATGCCTAAGTCAGTATAGTTGGAATATATAACTTGAGCACGTATGTAAGCGGTGAGAGAGATTAGTTACCTCTTAATGAGGGTAGCTGGGGCCCTTATATAGGTGGTTGGGGGTGAGGGCTGGCCTCACCCTTCGATGTGGGACTGGTTCCCTTCTGTTTGTACACCAAAGGGCAGCTCTGGTGACCCCTTTGGCTGGCAGGCGCTCCCGGTCCCAAGGTTCCTGACAGCAGGATAGACTGCTGGACCACGAGGCCGGGTGCTGGTGGTCTGGTTCCGGGCCTCGTGCCGGGCCCTGGTACACTAGCTGCGAGTCTGTGGGCCTGCTGTAGCCCCTCTGCGGCTACTGTCAACAAGCGGTATATAGGGGAAAGGCCGACCGAGAGCAAGGCCAGGGCTAGTAGACTCGCCAAGCCTCCAAACGGTTAGTTTGGCATATCAACGGTTCAACCGTTGTAACATCACAAGATATATATGCAAACTACTTTCGAGAAAAATTCCACCGGTTCCACCAATTCAAGTATATTTATAGTCAAGGAATAATACAAGCAGAAACCGTCCCAACGGGTTTACAAAAAAGAGCAAAGGCAAAATCCTAAGGAGCCACGCCTCCCCCGTCAGCGGGTAATCCACCAGCTTCTCCAGATGAAGCAGCCGCGCCTTTAGCAGTTTGAGGTCCACCCTCCCCTTCCGGTTGCTTCTCTGCTGACTGCTCATGGATATCCTCATCAGCGGCCTTCGGCATCCGGGAAGTATCCAGGTACCCCTTCTGCTCCCACTTCGTGTACGCGTCCGCGATACCCGATTCCTGGCCTTCTCCAAGAACCTAAGGAACTGATCGCTCTCATGGTATTTGAGAACAACCCGCTCGTAGAGTTCCGGGTACTCTTCCCCGGCCGCAGCGGCAGAGGCGACGCGCACAACGGCAGCTCCCACCTGGAGCTCGTCCACCTTGGCCTCCAGTTCGGCCCTCTCCTCCTCAGCCAGCTCCTTCTCCTTCTCCAGGCTCCGGACCTGCTCCTCCAGGTTGGCCACCTGCTTCTTGGCCCTCTCCTCCAATCTGGCCTTCTCCCACTCCAGCCGGGACTTCTCTACCTCCAGCCGCTCTCGGGCCTCTGTCAGAGCGGTCACCTGCCTCTTCAGCTCCGGCAGCTTCTCGCTCGGATCCGGTTGGTACAGATTGTACAGCAACTGTATAACAGCAGAAAGCCAGTTAAGCAAGCAGCAAAGGTAATCAGTCACGAGCGGTGTAATGGCACCAGACAATTCTTACCCGGAGGACCGACTCCTTGCACTTTTGGCGGTTCCCGCCCGCCAAGGCTCCGGTGACCCCAGGCCTGTCCAGACCAAGGCCAGCCAAGTCCGCCGCCATCTGCCGGACGAACGCACTGTCCGGGCTTCCCCTCGGTGCCTTCGCAGGCGCGGGGCTACTCTGCCGGGCAGCGACAGCCTTTAACCCAGCGGAACTCGATGCACCGCTGGTTACCTTGAGCCGCTTGGCCAAGCTCTCACCGGACGACCCGCCGGTCAGCGTCACCAGCGTGGAGGGAGAAACGTCCATGACCCTCCGCCTCTTCTCCCCCTGCTCGTCCGGTGAAGAAGATCGTGCGCCTACCCGGGTGACCCGGGTGACGAGCAGGACTGACCCCGGCCGGTACGGGATCCGGCTCACCCCACCGGGAATCTTTAGTGGTCCCCCGGTAGTCTTGCCCTTGCCGGGTCCCGCCTTGGGCGCAGCAGGGTGGCTCTTCACGCGCCTCAGGATGTAGGCGTCGTCCTCAACATCCATGGCCCTCGGTTCGGGATGCACCCTGAGCCGACTGCACTCCTCGTCCACCGAGGTCCGCGAAACGGCCTCCCCATTCTCCTTCAGCTTCGAGAGAAGGTCTTCACCGTCCATGGATAGGGTGGTATCGGGTTTGATGACCGCCCGGGAAGATGCACCTGCAGGACAAGCAAAAGGTTAGTATTTAAAACTCGAGTAGCAAAAGTGTCACCGCTAAAACTTGCTACGCACCGGGATCCCGCCCGAGGCAGCAATACTCCAACACTTCCCGCCGGATGAAGTTGTAAGAGCTCCGTTCGAGATCGTCCCAACATCAGAGTATAGTCGTGATCCTCTCCCGCTCCAACTCGGATAGCTCGAACGACTGATCGCCAGGGAGCTGGTGATAGGAGCACAATGTGCGACGATATTATATGCTTATGCCCTCGTTTATGCTTTGTTTAACCCTTATTTGTCTAAGATTGAGTCTTAATTTAGTATAGTGTCGATTTGGTAGAGTTTTGGTGAAATGTGCTTAATTGTCCGAAAAATGACTAAGTCTGAGAAATCTGGAAAATAGTGTAAAATATGTCTTTTTTCGCGATTTTGTGATGAGTGAAAATACGATCTATCCTTGTCCGAATTCAATTAAATTTGGTGTGCTTAATATTCATATACTGAGGAATGTTTTGTTAAAATTTCAGATCAATCGGAGTTCGGGAAGTCACTCAAAAGTGGGCTGCAAAACGGCAGTCCGAACATTCCAATCCAGGGGCTTCCAGGATTTTCCTGGGACTTTGTCCCAACTTCGAAAAATCATTCCCGATGACTCACAAGGAATTTGGTCGAGATATTTTATGGGGAGATGTCCATATGTATCTAGTTTACCTGAGACTTGGAATAGCATCAATCGGAGCTCCGAGCGTGGAGATATGCCGGAATTACTGCAACAAGGTCATTTCAGCCGATTCCAGGAACCTATTACTTCCTTTTCACAATTGCTGCTTTTCGATGGACCATATGATGTACAAGAGCATTTGTGACGACAATCCAAGCTTATGGAAGGAAGGAGGATGACACTTAGCCATGGCATTGAAGAAAAACTTGAAGAAAGAAGTTCTCCTAGTCAAACTAGGAGAAGCTGCCGATTGGGACAGATTCTGTGCAACATTGTGCTGCCGGCAATTTGGGGCATTTTTGATGGACCAAGACATATCAAATGAAGTCCAAGATCATACAAGAAGTCCATGAAGATGTGAAGCCCAAGCCTTGAAGAAAAATTCAGAAAAAGAAAACCTAATTGAACTATGAAAAGGAAGGTTTCAAACCTTATCCCACTAGGTTTTCTTTTTCCTTGTGCAAGAAGGGCTGCTGGCAATACCCTAGTATTCTCCCTATAAATACCCAACTTTTACACAGAAAAAGGTGTCACATTCTAAAGCAAAAACCCTAGCCAAAGCTCTACCAATTTTCAGCCAAAGATCCTACATAAAAACACAAACCAAAAGCCATCACCACTACCATAAAAAACCTGCCGATTGTCTACTCTTCATCCAGCCACCACCGAACCATATTCCATTGGATCCACACGACGTGAAGCCATCAAAGGTGTTTGCAAAAGTGTGATCTACTCCCTACTCTTAGTTTGTAATAGTTTTTATGTAGTTATGTGTAGTTTTGTCTATGAAACTCATATGTATGTTTGGTTATTGTGTTTTCATGTCTATGTGAAAAACGATTGTGAATTTGGTTTTATAATGATGCATGTTAATTTAATTCTTATGGTATTAATAAAGAATTTCAAAGATAAGTTTCGAATTGCATGCTAACTTGTAATGAAAATATGAAGTAAAGAGATAGGATTAGATAGGCAAGCATGTTCACTCTGATTCAAGTAGTTCGTTCTTGGTTTAGTCTTTAAATCCGTGTGCCGCAAAGATTGATACTTAGCATATTCGCGATGTGTTTTGAGTATTGGTCTTGTATCTGTCAATATAAAATAGGACTAGAGTGGTTTAAATGACTATGCATGTTAACAAGAAGTGGTGACGCCTTGCTTGATTGATATGTCTCCGACTAAAAAGACCTTGTGCCTAATTACTTTGCATGTTTGATTTCGACGATAAGTGTTCTCAAATGTGTTTAGTATAAGGGAAAATGTCTATTTGGTGCTAATTTGACCCCCTGACTGCCCATTCAAATGACAAACTTATTTTTTTCCCCTATTCAACATAAGGTAACAACTCTATTGCCCATTTGAACAAATCTTTTTCAATTCTAGTACAAATTTAATTTTTTTTCTTCCTTTTTTGTCCTTTTGTCTTATCTAACATATTTTTGAATTATAATGTGTTGAGAAAGTGGAAGATAAAAAAACGAACTTTGCTGAAATATCACTCAACTCCTCCGGCCTCCCATGGCCGGTCGCCGGATTCCGGGCACCAATTTTTTTTTTCGCCGGAATTTTTTTTTTCGCCAGATTTTTAATTTATTTTTTATTTTTTAATAATCAGGTTATTGACGATGGTTACTGACCCTCAGTAAATAATTTACAGATTACAGTAAATAATCGATTATTGACCCCCAGTAATCAGGTTACTGGAGTTACTGATCCATAGTAATCAAGTTACTTACCCCCAATAATTGATTACTGACCCCCAGTAATCAGGTTACAGATTTCATATTGTCCAGTAATCATGTTATTGACCGCCAATAATCGATTATTAACCTCCAGTAATCGATTACTGACCCCCAGTAATAGTATTCCCAATTCGATCAAAACCCTAATTTTGGAGGAGGAGGAGGACCCGCCGTCAATAATCGATTATTGACCCCCAATAATCGATTATTGACCCACAGTAATCGATTACTGACCCCCAGTAATCGATTACTGACCCCCAGTAATCGATTACTGACCCCAGTAATAGTATTCCCAATTCGATCAAAACCCTAATGTTGGAGGAGGAGGAGGACCCGCCGTCAATAGTATTACTGACCCCCAATAATCGATTACTGACCCCCAGTAATTGATTATGCTGATTGTATATGGAGTCTATGGGAATTCTTACAGGAGGATGGGAAGAGGTGGATGGGAAATCGTGGTGGTATTGGGATCTCACCTGACAAAAGTTGGGAATCATAGTGGGATGAAGAGCAGGAACACCTCAAGCACACTAAAACTAAAGCATGGTGGGAATCATAATTATTATGATAATATTATGGTAAAAAACGAAAGCATCTTTAGTACTGGGTTGATACGTAGGAGGGTCGATAGTTGTTCAACGTCGGTATGCAATATTATGATCATTCCCTGCAAGATTGGTTGTGTTTGTGTTCCCTGGGATTTCTTCCTGTTGGACTCTGCATCGGCTTCTGTCACAGTTGCAATTTTACTCCACCTGCTCCAAGACAGCCAAAGCCAAAGCCACCGTCACCCCACAGTCATTCTCACCCTTACCGAGAGAGAGAGAGAGAGAGAGAGAGAGAGAGAGAGAGAGAGAGAGAGAGAGAGTCGGCTAGAGAGAGAGGGGAAAATGAGAAATAAGATATTAAGGTTTAGTATAGGGTATTTAGGTATTTTTAATAAGATTCATTGGAGTGGGATATAAACATTGGAATGGGCAATTTTTAAACTCATTTTGTTCAAATGGTCTTTTTCCCTTAGTATAACTTTAGGGTTAGACGATAAGTTAATCTTGAAGTACTTGAGAGTCTTAATCGATTAGTAAACTGATAAGGAGCTAATTAGGTTGGAACTAAGTCGGATCTAGGATATTGTGTGCTCTTGCCGTGTCTTATCTTATAATTTTGCTATGTGTTTTGAGTGCTTTTGTGTTAGTAATTTGTGGAAGAATGTCGACCAACCTTGTATATAGTAGTTTAGGATTTTTAATTTATGTTTTTATGCATGATTTAGAGGCAGCCTATTGCTGCCGAACCTGGGATATCCTGTTTCAAGTTTCTTTTCTTTCAATTTTTGTGCCGAATCTAGTTTAGGGCAGCCTAGCTGCCGAACCATTTCACTCGATCCCCCATATGTGACGTTCATGTGTATATATATGTATATATTTGTCTAACAATTTCATATCTCAGGTACCCTTAATCCCCGGCTTAGAACGATCCCTACTTATTCTATACTACTAACGATTGCAGAATTTATTATTGCATGCGAGCTTCGGCTCACGTACAATTTTTGGCGCCGTTGCCGGGGATTATAAAAGCTTGTTTTATGTTATTGTTGTGTATATATATTTGCTGGAAATTTTTGTTGTATATTTGTAAAGTTGTAATTTTTAGTTTTATTTTGGGATTTTGTAAAGTAGAAATATGCTTCGGCATGTAGAGTTTAAATTTCAGAAGTTGCATGATGTATATTGATGTATGTTGGTAATCACTTAGTTTAATTTCTAGGGAGTTGATAGTGTTGTGTATGTTTGAGTTTATTGTAGTTTCTAAAGTGTAACATGTAGGTGAAGCCACTTTTGTTGATCATAACCAAAACCCTTCATGTGAATGGTGCTATGTCGGAGGCCGTTTCTATGTAGATTGGGAAACACGGGATACTTCCCCCCCCCACGCATATAAGCGTTTCTTCGGTAATAGTATTACTTCTATGAGGTTGAGGGCGGTTTTAATCAACACTTGTAGACTGCTAGGACCCGAGTTTGTTCGACAAAGTATGGGGCAAGTTATTTTCATAGATATGGTTCTCAGGTTTGTTTAACTGGATCTCAAGGCCCATAGACTGATGTTCATTCTCGGTGAGTGAGTCGATAGGGGGTTCGCCCTCCGTGGTGTCCAACAACGAGTCCTGCCTGGTTCCTGTAGGGGGTTCGCCCTCCGTGATCTTAACGACACCGCCTTTGAAACGTAGAGCATGCTCGACCTAGTCGACAGCTTGTGCCGAAGCATCACCTCACTTTAGACGCTAGAACATAACTTGACATATGTGGCCTATTTTCTTCGAAGATAAAACATGTTGTGTGGTTCAAACTCTTGAGGTATATCAGGTTAAGCATGATACTACCGGGGGCTGTATCAGTCCATTACACCGTTATCTCCTCTGCTCCACGTACTTCGAGAGTTAGAACAAATTTAAAAGAAATTAGACTTAGCGATTACATGATCATGGACGTTTTGACTTTTACTCTCTTGTTGCCGAGCCTATCCTTGTATATTTGCTGTGTGTTTTATGTGCCCTTGCCGAACTTGTTTTGTGTGTTTCATTGTTGAAATATGTTGTGTAATCGCCAATGCCGTGGCTTGTAATGATGTATATTCTTGCTTTTTGATTCTTTACGATGTTCTAACTTGTTTAAATGTTGCAAATTTCAGAAATAGTGCATGTCCGAATCTAATATTTGGACAAGAGATCTTCAAGGCCGTTTACAACGTTTAGATCAAGAACTCGCTATTGCTCGTTTTGTGCCATTACCGCCATCGTCACCAACCAGTTCATCAGTTTCATCATCATTGCCGTCCTCACCAATTGTGCCGTCCGTTTCAGATAGTTTGCCGAGCTCCCCATCGTTTGTTTCGTCATCGTGTGATCTTCAGAATCCTGAATTTGAAGCTTTTGCCGAATCAGAGGAAGAAGTAGAAATAATGGCATCAATCAGATCTCAGAATGGTCATGTTGCTGAAGCTGGAGTTGCTCCCTCGAATATCACTTATCCTCCCTTGGAAGCTGACAAGACTGGAGAGATTGAATTGAGGAGTGGATTCCTCCATAAGCTGAAGTCGTTTTATGGGATGCCGAGTGAGGATCCTAACAAGCATCTACAGTGGTTTAACTTCACCACGGAGTCTATGTGCCCAAGAGGAACCGATTTGCAACACTTCAAAATGAAGGCATTTCCGTTTTCTCTAGAAGATCAAGCAAAGGAGTGGTTGTTTGAGGTGCCTAGTGGTCGCATTGTTTCGTGGAGTTCTATGATGGATGAGTTTTTGCTCAAGTACTTTCCTGCTTCACGTATCACTGATCTGAGGAAGCAAATTACTAGTGTGAAGCAAGCCGGAGATGAGACTTTCTTCGACTACTACAAGAGGTTCAAGTCCCTAGTTTCTTTGTGTCTATCGCATGGCATTAGTGATGGGCTCTTGCTGCAATATTTTTATGAGGGATTGCGCGTCATGGAGAGAGAGTTTCTTGACTCGGCCATGGGAGGTAGCTTTTTGGAGTTGAACGCTGGGGCGGCAAGAAGTTTGTTAGAAGTTCGTGCCTTGAACAACCAACAATTTGGCATGACACGAGGCAATGTGCAAAGGAGTGAAAAAGTGCATGAGACGTCTTCAAGCTCAAAGTTAGAGGAGAAAGTTGATAAGCTTACCGACTTGGTGAGTAATTTGATGAAGAAGCGTGCTAGTGTTTGTGGAATTTGCACCGAGGGCCATGAGACCGAACAGTGCCCTCAATTTGGAGTTAGTGAGGGAGTAGAGGAGTGCAATGCAATTGGCTTTCAAGGAGGCCAACATTTTGGAAATTTCAATCCAAGGTTCAATGATCATCCGAACTTTCGATAGGCGAATAATGACAATGTGCTTAGTGAGAGGACCCGTCCCGGAACTTTCCCTCGGAAACTTCCGAAACCGCTCCTAATTAACCCAAAACTAAATAAAATTTCTTTGGTCCCAAACCGCCAACACCCACCCACTGGGAACAAAGTTCGACCAATTCTTTGGTCGCTAATTTTGGCGTAAAACCCCATTTTTATTAACAATTTTCACCTCTTTCGGAAAGTCAACATTGGAATTTAAAAGTCAACGTCAAAGTCAACGGTCAAAATTACTATTCAATGTTTACTGTTTACCATTTTACTTTTACTGTTTATCTTTTACTGTTACTGTTACTATTTACCTTTTTACTGTTTACTAATTACTATTTATAGAATTACTATTTTACTGTTTACCATATACTTTTCACCTTTTACCTTTTTACCGGTTACTGTTCATCATCTTCAACATTTTCGTGCCGGAACAGTGGCGCCGCCGCCACCGTCGCCGGAACGGCAGCGCCGCCGCCACAGGAGGCCGAAACCACCTCCAATCGACGCCAAAATCATCCAACACCATCGCCACCACCTCGGGGACTCGTCCCCGCCGCCAAAAACCAGCGCAGCCGCCGCATACGGCGGCCGGCACGGCGGCCCGATTTTCCCCTAATCCAATTTCTCCAAAAATCCACCAAATCAACACCAAATTACACTAATTCCACTCCTTTCAACCTCCTAAACATGAATTTAACTTCAAAATTCAACAAAAACATCAAATTCACACTCTCCCCAATTCGAACCGATAAACCCTAGAAATTCACAATTGAATTTCTACTTACCGGGGTTGATTCGAGTTAAATCCTTCCATGGAGTTGACGTGCAAGTCGAGGTGCTCCTTTTGCCCGTTGAAATCAAACTGATCGGCGACCGGAGGAGGTGCTTTCAGTTCGACACATTCGAACCCCCTCGGCCTAAAACCGGAAAAACAGCGGCAACCAGAGCCACAACGCCTCTACAGACATGACGAGGGCATCGAGACCGTCCGAACTCAATCGGCGGCGGACCGAACAGAGGCCGGACGGAGGAGGACAGAAATTGGCATTTCCCTCCCTGGACACGGGGTCTAGTCGGGGGAAAAGAGAAAGGGGAGGAGAGAGAGAGAGGAAAAAGAGAAAAGAAAAAGAAAAAAGAAGAAAAGGAATATTCCCTAATATTCTTAGAATATTCCCAATTCCGGAATTATCCACTCGTTTCTGGAAATTTCCGAAACCTCTCCCCGATTTTACGTCATAACTTTTTCCTACGACGCCCGTTTCACGTGTGCCGTGTGTCTACGAACTCGTATCGTCGCGCTCTACAACTTTCATGAAGAAAACTTTTCAAAAATTATAACAGATCACCAAGTCAATTTTCCCTCCTATTAAAACTTAAAACATTTTCGAATTTAATCTTCGAACATACTTCCAATTACTCGTAATTCATGCTTTTAGTAATTTACGAGAAACTTATATAATTAACACAATTAAAATCGGGTTCGGGATGTGACAATTCCTCCCCCCATATAAAATTTCGTCCTCGAAATTTACAACCGCCAAGAATAAAGACAGAGATACAAGTGTATCATTGCCCCACGCTTATAAATTCCATGGAATACAATTTGCAAGAATTTAGAATCAAAAGAATAGGAAATTCTCAAACCATACAAGCGTTAGTAGCCAATATTTAATAAATCGTTCAATTAATATATTTTCGTCATCTAAAATTCATCATATAGTAATTTCATTTAGAAAATTACTATGGAGACCCAAATCAATTTCTAGTGATGAGAAAACGAGGAATCAATTCAAGTTTCTGATCATATATGACCTCACTAGCCACCACTCAACATTTAAATACTTGAAATATAACTTATAGCTTAGTAAATTTTATCTTAAAACTTCTTAATCATTTCACTTTTTGTAGGTTATGAAGACCAAATTTAGTTCCTGACAACAATTTTTAACCTCAGAATATACCAATTATCCAAGAAATCATAATCAATTCTTTAACAAGATCCCAGATCATCAATTTGGACACAACTCTCATCACCCTGTGGGCTCCACCATAAGGGAAAATTATACCCGAAAATTTTGGCATAACCTCCCTTAATATGGACAACTCTACCTGCAGAAATTTCCACATAACACCCCTCATAATAATCCGTCCACACCTGGAGCCATCTGCTCCCCAAAACACAACTACCGCCATAAATATGCACAAAACTGATACTAACTAAATCACCATCAGCCTACAGAAAAACAGAGCACCTATAACTAGAAACTGGAAAGAAACAAAAATATTATATTTCTTTCCCAATAAAAATTAATCACGATGCATGCATTTAATCTAACATCCCGCGTTTTAGAAAAATGATAACACCAATCAATCCCGCGGTATATTGAATAATCAGATAATATTTTTAAATACATTTCCAAAAACCAAATAATGAATAACCAGCCAGTCCCATCGACCTATTCCCAAATATTTTCATAACAAAACTCCAGCCTTGCTGGTTCGGGAATTTATTAAAAACCGAAAGCCTCATAGAGGAAATATTCCCGAAACTAGATAATATAAAAATATAGAAATCTTAATCCACTGCTTCGGGAATCTATCAAAAGCTGAAAGTCTCATAAAAGAAATATTCCCGAAGCCACATCATATAATCGTACAAAAATCTCAATCACGTCATATAATAATATAAAAATCTCAATCGACTGATGCGGGAATTTATTAAAACTGAAAGCTTCACAAAGGAAATATTCCCGCAATCACAGTGAAAAACATCCTCATGACCAAATCCCATTGGCCATGCAACAGGGAAATGTCTACCCACCACTGGAGCCTCGTCAGGCTCGGGTCCGAGAGTCCTATTGACTCCCCCCGTGTCTAAGTCTACTACCTAGACACGTCACCGCCTCAATATATACAACCCTACGTCGACCACCGAGCGTGAATCTGACCTAAATGGTCAAGTCGTCACCTCGCGTGGGATGAGGCTCCGCTAGCTAGCATCAATATAATAATAACGTGGACTCATGTCCGAGAGTCCTATTGACTCCCCCCGTGTCTAAGTCGACTACCTAGACACGTCATCGCCTCAATATATACCACTCTACGTCGACCACCGAGCGTGAATCTGACCTAAATGGTCAAGTCGTCACCTCGCGTGGGATGAGGCTACGCTAGCTAGCATCAATATAATAACAACGTGGACCCTCGTGTGGTGAAAAAAAACAAATCTCGAAATACATTTCCCCTGATAAATCATCAACCATCTGAGGCTCATAAAAACATAACAATATAATAGCCTCCATATATAACCATGAATCCCCGGCAAAGTACCCAAAATATTTCCAAGTTATGAAATCCCATGAAATCTCGTTTCTCAAAGAAATATCAAAATCCATAAAAACAGCATTACTGTCAATCAAATCAGTTTAACAGTAAAACAATAAAATATATTCAAAAGAAATCATCAATCTTTGATAATATAAATCATTCTCAAAATAAATCAAGGAATATATAAAAATCCCCAAAATAATATCGAAAGAAATAATTACAAGCGACATGTCGTGAAATTCCAATTAATAAAATCATGAAATTCCTGGAAATCACATTTTTCGATCTTTTAAATAAGATATATATATATCTCTCTTTGGAAAGATCAAATTATATTTTTCGAAGAAATCTCATTTCTAATTAATATTACATACCATTTAAAAGAAATAGTCTTAATTAAATCACCCAATTTAATATTTTATTTTAAAAATGTTAAATAGACAAAACTCATAAAACTATATGAAAATAAACTCCATGTTGATCAAATATTTATATACGTATTAGTGTTAAAGAAAGGAAACAAAAATAAAAATTATAATCACCAACGACACACATACACATTTTTCAACGTATTGACCACCAAGAATTTATTACTATTCCTTAACCTTAAGGAATCATACCCCGCTCAAACTTAATATACCAATCAGAATCATGGTCCGAGGGTTGAACCAGGCTTTGATACCAATTGTGATACGACCCGAATCTCGAACTACCTCGGAACAGTGTCACTACAAAAACAAAGGGATTTACCGACGAAAAAAAAAAAAACGGCCGACGAAACTTTTTTTTCGTCGGCTATATCGAAGAAAAGCCGACGAATATTTTTTTCGTCGGGCAAAAAAAAATTTCGTCGGCTATTCCAATAGAATGGCCGACGAATTTTTTTTCCGTCGGTAAAAATTAAAAATCGTCGGCTATTCTTCGAGAATGGCCGACGATTTAAAGTTGTCGTCGGCTATACTCTGAATAGAATAGCCGACGAAAAATTTTGTGGCAAATCGTCGGCTATTCTACAAGAATGGCCGACGATTTAAAGTTTTCGTCGGCTATACTCTGAAAATGAGTATGGCCGACGAAGTTGGTAATTTCGTCGGCCATAAGTCTTTATATTTTCAGATCTGGGCAGAAGCTGCTCATTTAAAAAAAAACGGAAAAAAAACGGGAAAAAGAGTGAGAAATCTGTGGGTATTGTTGAAATCCGTCCTCTCTTACATTGTGGAGCTATATATAGGTACGTATATGTGTATATATGTTGATTTTGAGTTTTAGTTGAGTTGATTTTGAGTTTTAGTGATTTTGATATAGTAAGTGATTTTTTGTTTTGTTGTTGTTTTAGTGTTAGAATGTATGTATATATGTTGATTTTGAGTTGTAGTTGAGTTAATTTTCAGTTAGAGTTTAATTATGTGTTTTAATTTGATGTTATTTTAATTAGTGTTAAAATATATATAAATATGTTAATTAATGGTTGTTGATAGTGTAATGAACTTAAATAATGGTTGTTAATTAATGGTATATATATATATGAGTTGATGTTGATAATAATATATATTGTAATATATATGTGTTAATTAATTTATTATTAATTAAAGTTATACATATATATTATTATCAGGCTATATATGGATCGAGATAAGAGTTGGATTTCGCTTCCAAGGCATGACCGACGATACACTACAGGAGTTGTGGATTTTATGCAGTTCGTCGAAGAAAATGCAAAAGGACCGTACCATTATTGCCCGTGCAAGAAATGTAAGTGTCGCAGTGATATGTGTCGATTTCCGATTAGGACAGTATGGGAGCACCTAAAGAGCAATGGGTTTTGGCCGAAGTACACACGTTGGATATATCACGGTGAGCCATCATTAGATGGATCGCATGATCATGGGCAGTATTTTGAGGCGGGCAGTAGTAGTACATCCAACGATCCAACAATGACATTCGTCAACGACGTGTTTCCTTTTGAAAGCGGTGTACATGGGGAACAATATATGCAGGACCCGGTGCAGCCGTTCCCACAAGTTGTCAACACTGCTGCCTTTGACAAGTACAACAAACTGATTGCATTGCAACAGACCCCTGTGTGTTCAAGTTCTGAGAAGACAGTTCTTGAAAGTGTGATGGAGGTAATGAGGATTAAAGTCGAGACAAAATCGACTATCAGGCAAGTAGATGAATATCTACAGTACACTTCTTCGTTGTTGGAGGAGGGTCATCGTAATCCTACCAATCACCGTCAGGTCCGAAGTATCCTCAAAGATCTAGGGCTTTCCTACATTAAGATCCATGCATGCGCATTTGACTGCGTTCTCTTCTGGGGTAAAGATGCAGAAGGGAATGACCTTGCTAGCCTTGACGCATGTCCGATATGTCAGTCTGACCGATATAAGTTGACGGGAGCAGGCAATAGGAAACCTGTGAAAGTGCTTCGGTATTTTCCGTTGAGAGATAGGCTTGAGCGGTTGTACATGTCAGCAACCACCGCAAAAGCTATGAGGTGGCACGGTGAGCGGGACGCGGGAGACGCAGATATCATGACACACATCTCTGACGGAGCGGCTTGGAAGCATATAAACAATGAGTTTCCTTATTTTGCGTCAGATGTCAGAAACGTCAGGCTCGGGCTCTCAACTGACGGGTTCAACCCTTTCGGCACCATGAGTCTTTCATACAGTATATGGCCGGTGGTTTTGGTACCTTACAACCTTCCTCCGTGGATGTGCATGAAGAAGGAATATAATATGTTGACGTTGTTGATTCCGGGGCCTGGTTACCCAGGGAAATGTCTCGATGTGTATATGAGACCATTGATTGAAGAGCTTAAGGTATTGTGGGACGTTGGTCATCCCACTTTTGACAAGTACAAGCAGGAGACGTTCCAGATGCATGCCATGGTTATTGGTACCATCAGTGATTTTCCTGCTTATGGGATGTTGTCGGGCAGCGTTGTCAGGGGATACAAGGCTTGTCCAGAGTGCCTCACCGATTATGGGAGCACCCCTCATTGCAACAAGATATGCCGAATGGGTCATCGTGTGTTCCTTCCGGCGGATCACCACTGGCGTTACGAGTCCGCCGCATTTGATGGAACCGAAGAACACGGCCGTGCTCCCAGAAGATGGACAGGAAGAGAAATTTTAGTAAGACTTAATGAGTACGATTTTGGGCCCCTCAGCAATCATCCCGATATTGTAGCGGAAATACCTGAAAGGCCTGAGGAGTACAAATTCTGGACACATAGGAGCATATTGTGGGAACTCCCGTACTGGTGTGAGTTGCTGATCCGACACTTCCTAGACGTTATGCACATAGAAAAAAATGTTTCTGAAAGTGTGGTGGGCACAACGCTGAACTTGGAGGGGAAGACGAAAGACGGTCCTAAGGCTCGCACTGATATGCAAAACATGAATATCAGAAAACCACTATGGTTGAAACAAGGGAAGAGAAAAATGCCTCAAGCTCCTTACACCGTCAAGCCTGAGCATAAATCAGAAATTTTGCATTGGATAAGTCGGGCCAAGTATCCTTCAGGCTTTGCTGGAAATATAGCCAAGTGTGTCAACAGACAATGCAACAATCTGTACGGGTTGAAAAGTCATGACAATCATATCTTGCTACAACGTCTCTTCCCTGTTTTCATTCGACCGTTCCTTCCCCGTCACGTTGTGGAGCCGTTAGTAGCGTTGGCAAGATTTTTCCAGAAGGTATGCACACGGGAAGTGAGAAAATCTGACCTCCGGGAAATGCAACAAGACATCGTTCATATCATGTGTAAATTTGAGATGATATTTCCTCCAAATTTTTTCGACATCATGCCTCACCTCATGATCCATCTTCCTCGGCAGTTGTTGCTTACCGGTCCTGTGCACTTCACTTGGATGTATCCGATGGAAAGGTACGTATTTTACACCTTATGTTAATTTCCTCATCAATATATGTGATATAGTGTTAATGTATTATCATAACACTTTAAAAACTTGATTTATAGGCAACTTGGACAATACGGTGGTTTTGTCCAAAACAGATCCGCACCTGAAGGATGTATAGCTGAAGCATATATTGCGCACGAGTGCGTCACCTACATGAAGCTGTATTTCGGAGCGTTACAGGAAAGCATACAGGAAGATGTACCGTCACAGTTCAATCTTTCCATACTCTCCGACGATGTTGTACTCGGTGGAAACATGCCAGACTACAAGTTGAAAGATTATGAGGTAGCCATTGCACATTGGTGGGTACTAATCAACTGTCCAGAAGTTCAGTTTTGGAAGGACATACATCTACGCTGTGAAGGAGTAGCAGGTGATCGCGATTACCACAACCAGACATTCGCAGAGTATTTCGGCCGCTGGGTACGTCCTTTAGCACTATTCTATACGTGTTCATATATTATTGTGTATATTTATTCATATTTATAGTTCATTCTGATGGTTGCAGATGGACCTTATTGAAAATGATAATCACCCAAATTGGTCGCACGAACTTAGACTTTTAGCGAGGAGGCCGGTCTATTCAAAAGTTTATGCGACGTGCAAGGTGAATGGTGTGTTATTTCGATGTGAAGACAGAGACCTCAGACTGAAAACACAAAATTCAGGGGTTATGGCACATGGTGGGGATGGTGGAGTTGACTATTACGGTGTTCTCCATTCGGTTGTGGAACTGCATTACGGGGAAGGCATGAAAGTGCACCTTTTCAAGTGTAGATGGTTTGACACACGGCCGCAGAGCATGAAAACCGATCAATACGGCGTAAGTTCTGTGAACACTAGTACATCATGGTATGAGGACGACCCGTTCGTTTTAGCCACATGGGTGAAACAAGTGTTTTATCTTGATGATCTCGCCAAGGGTGACCCGTGGAAAGTAGTCAACACTATCCACCATCGCAACATTTACCGGGCGTCTACACTTGGAGTGGCCGAAGAGAACGAGGAAGGGGGCACCGCGTATCAAGAGCCCAACTCAAACGGTATTCCTGACTCCTCTTTTATTCGTCTAGACACGCCGGTGCGAATTCGACGTGAAGAGCCACTGCTTGTTGATGTTGATCCAATTGAAGAAACTAACGAGGACTCTAGTGGTGAGGAAAGACATAGATTACCCCTATCGAGCAATTCAGAAACCGAAGAAGACTCATCCGATGATTCCGATTACAATCCGACGGATTAAGTAATTTAAATGATGTAATCCTTTCATTTGTAATCAACTCATTTCTAATGACCGGGCGTGGGGATGAGCCTCCCAGCTAGGCTGGGTTCCAAACCCCTTAAACAAAAATTTGAAATATGTTGACTGTTGGGTTTCTGATTTTTTATGTTCAATTTTGGTTATATGTGAACAGGACATCGGAATAGGAGAGGTGTAAAACCACTGATTTTTTTGGTTTTTTTTTTAGAGAATGGCCGACGAAAAATGCATTATTTCGTCGGCTAAACGGAGAATGGCCGACGAAAAATGCATTATTTCGTCGGCCATAATTTATTAAAAAAAAAATATTTTACGAACAATGGCCGACGAAAACTAACTATTTCGTCGGCCATAAGTTATTTAAAAATAATTATTTACGAACAATGCCCGACGAAAACTAACTATTTCGTCGGCCATAAGTTATATAAAAATAATTATTTACGAACAATGCCCGACGAAAACTAACTATTTCGTCGGCCATAAGTTATTTAAAAATAATTATTTACGAACAATGGCCGACGAAAAATAACTATTTCGTCGGCCATAAGTTTTTAACAGAAAACGACAAAACAATAGCCGACGAATACTAGGTTTGATTTCGTCGGCTATGATTAAAAAAAAACAAAAAAAGAGCTGTTTCCATTTTCTATCACTATCGACAAACCATTGCTTCATCGTTCAAATGCAAATGTGTCGTGAAATAAGACATGACCAAAATATTGAAATACGGCTACGGTTGAAAAATGGGAAGATTCCGACAAAATCTGTGTGCCGAATGTTGCGGTTAGCTGTTTTTTACTTCCGTTTTCCTATGGGTAGCCTGACGGTCGGTAAATATTTTGAGGAAAATTTTTATACGATTGGTTGCGTCTCATCGATCTGAAACTATTCTCTGTTGAACGTCAGGCCAAAAAACGTCATTTAGACGGGCCAATTTCCATTTCTAAGCATTTGAAGGGTTGACTCACCCGGTTGACCGTCCCGATCGAGCCTTTAACGTTGTCAGATGTAGTTGGATTTTTTTTCATACATGTATTTAATCTTAACGGTGATATCTGACGGTTGGAATAGATTTTCCAAACTTTTAGATTCAAAATCGGAACATATGCACTAATGTTCCTTAACTTGTTTACTAAGTGTTTAATTGAATGTATAGTTTCAAATACCTACTATACGTAGACCCTTCAAATGCAAATGTGTCGTGAAATAAGACATGACCGAAATATTGAAATACGGCTACGGTTGAAAAATGGGAAGATTCCGACAAAATCTGTGTCCCGAATGTTGCGGTTTGCTGTTTTTCACTCCCGTTTTCCTATGGGTAGCCTGACGGTCGGTAAATATTTTGGGGGAAACTTTTATACGATTAGATGCGTCGCATCGATCTGAAACTATTCTCTGTTGAAGGTCAGGCAAAAAAACGTAATTTAGACGGGCCAATTTCCGTTTTAAAGCGTTTAGAGGTTTGACTTTGCGGTTTGACCGTCCCGATCGAGCCTTCAACTTTGTCAGATGTAGTTGGATTTTTTTTCATACATGTATTTAACCTTAACGGTGATATCTGACGGTTGGAATAGATTTTCCAAACTTTGAGATTCAAAATCGGAATATATGCACTAATGTTCCTTAACTTGTTTACTAAGTGTTTAAGTGAATGTATAGTTTCAAATACCTACTATACGTAGACCCTTCAAATGCAAATGTGTCGTGAAATAAGACATGACCGAAATATTGAAATACGGCTACGGTTGAAAAATGGGAAGATTCCGACAAAATCTGTGTCCCGAATGTTGCGGTTTGCTGTTTTTCACTCCCGTTTTCCTATGGGTAGCCTGACGGTCGGTAAATATTTTGGGGGAAACTTTTATATGATTAGATGCGTCGCATCGATCTGAAACTATTCTCTGTTGAAGGTCAGGCCAAAAAACGTCATTTAGACGGCCCAATTTCCGTTTTACAGCGGTTAGAGGTTTGACTTTGTAGTTTGACCAAAAGTATAGCCGACGAAGTTATATTTCGTCGGCTAAAGTCTGGTGATCCGCGCCTTCCCATTATCCACCGTTGGATGGGGGAGATCGGACGGATTCTGAGGGACGAAGACTATAGCCGACGAATTATGTAATTTCGTCGGCTATGCCATACCATGGCCGACGAAAATGATTTCGTCGGCTATGACATAGTATGCCCGACGAAATGACTGTATTCGTCGGCTATACTATATCATGGCCGACGAAATTGCTTTATTTCGTCGGCTATACTATATCATGGCCGACGAAATAAAGCGATTTCGTCGGCTATACTATCGGGTATAAGTAAAATGCAGCCGAACCCTAGCCTCCATTTGCCCGATTTTCCCTATCCTCCTCGAATCCGGCCCTCCTTCATCCGTCGATCCTCCTCCCTATTCCGGCAGCCCGGCGCCTCCTCCTCCTCCTCCTTGGTTCGGCAGCCCGGCGACTCCTCCTCCTCCTCCTTGGTTCGATCCGCCGCCCCTCCTCCTCCTCCTCCTCCCTGTTCCGGCAGCCCCGGCCGACCCTCCTCCTCCTCCTCTCTGTTCCGGCCGCCTCCCCCTCCTCCTCCTCCCCGATTCGGTACCGGCCGGCCCCCTTTTTTTTTTTTTTTTTGTTATTTAATTATTAATAAATTAAATTATGGTTAATAAATTATATATAATTGTTAATTTAGATATAATTGTTAATTTAGGTATAATTTATGTATTTATATGTTAATTTGTGTATAATTTATGTATTTATGTTAATTTATGTATTTATGTTAATTTATGTATAATTTATGTATTTATATGTTAATTTGTGTATAATTTATGTATTTATGTTAATTTATGTATTTATGTTAATTTAGGTATAATTTATGTTTTTATATTAATTTAGATATAATTTATGTATTTATGTTAATTTAGTTATAATTTATGTATTTATGTTAATTTAGGTAGAATTTATGTATTTATGTTAATTTAGGTATAATTTATGTATTTATGTTAATTTAGTTATAATTTAGGTTTTTATGTTAATGTATGTAGTTTTTAGGTTTTTATGTTAATTTAGGTAATTTTTGTAAAATTTATTTTAATTGTATATAATTTAGGTGTAATTGTATAATTTATATGTATAAATTGGTTATTATATAAATCGGTAAATATTAAAATATGTTAGTATTATTGGGTATTATATTAATTAGAATTTGTTATTTAATATAATAAAATTTAATATTAATTAATGTATTAATGCGTCTGGCTTTAGATGGCCGATGCATTTAGGCAGTTGTTCGGAGGTCGTCGTTCTAGATCTAGAGGTTCTGGAAATGCCGCCGGTTCTGGAAATGCCGCGGGTTCCCCAGACTCCGAGAGGACGGCTAGCCAGCCTGAGAGGACCACCAGCCAGCCGCGGAGGAGTGTGGATGCAGCCCAGCCGCGGCGGAGTGTGAGTGCTCGGCACCAGACCCTTCTCCAGGCGGGGCGGCCGTCGAGCACTTCACTTCCGAATGTCGGTCCCTCTGTGGCGCCGAGGTTTAGTCGGCAGCTGTTTCACGAGGAGATAGCTGCCGACGTTCCTCAGGTTCGTATGCCTGAGGTTCATCGGGAGCCGATGCCGATGCCGAGTCCGACTCAGTCTGCTGGTGACTCGACTGAGGGGCCTACTCTCCCAAACCAGCTCTTCCTCCCATACAACATTCCTGCGATACCCGAGGTCGACTATCAGGGTCGGCCCCAGTGGCCTGATATGCCTCAGTTCGTGAGTGCTGCGGAGGCATACCAGCAGCAGCCATGGGAGAGCCCTGACCTCCTGATTTCGGCGAGGAGAAAAGGAAAGTCGACGGCAACCGAATCATCGGGTTCAGGTAACATTCGATTTTATTAATTAAATATTTTATTAAAATTAACGCACTAATATTTAATTTTATTAACCAATCGTCGTTTATGTGATATGGACAGGCGCTAGCAGTTCAACCCAGAGGAATACCAGAGGTGTCATCAGTTTTGAGACGCTCAGGAGAACGGTTGAACGGAGCGGGAGGATCCAGATTGACGAAGCTCCTGATCAGGAGGTTGGGGCGAAAAAGAAACGCGACTACTCGGGTTGCGTGGGTGCACTCATTAGGGACAGAGTCCCTATGTTGTGGGCTCGGTGGGCTGATGTGCCCGAAGAAATCAAGATGGAGTTGAACAACGCCGCGTCGGTGAGTAAATAAAAAAATTTAATTTAGTTATCGTAATATTTAAAAATTTTCGGTATTTTTATAATTATAAAACTAATAAAATATTATCTTTCAGACATACTTTGTGGTTGCGGAACACAAGCGGGGTTGGGCGGACTCCCAACAGAGCTCGAGGTACGTTGGGAATGTCTTATTTGATAATTAGAAATATTTTATGATATTAATAATATTTCTAATGCACTTTTGTTTTCTTCGTAGGTTCAAAGAGTGGAAGAACGAGCTCCATTCCCACTATAACGAGTACGGCAACCGTGGTCGTATGGGTACTCCCAGAGAGTTCATGTTCAGGGAGTACGAGTGGCGTTGGTTGAGGACCGTAGTCTTCGACAACCCGGCTATGATGGTAAATATTAAACTTCATTATAAATGTTTATTTTATTAAAATTTTAATTATTAGTTTAAATATTTTATAATTATTTCAGTTATATTTTTTGATGCATTTTTCTAATATTTTATTATTTGTTTGAAGGAACGGTCTCGGATAAACTCGGAGAACCGCCGCCGTAACACAATCCTCCATCACGGCGGTTCAAGGCCGTTTGCACAATATCAGGAGGAGGCGCTCAGAGATCATCCTGATTGCAACCCCTACGTGGAGACGTTCAAGATCGCTTATCCACAAGCGACAGACGATCTCGTAAGTCGTTCATTATGATTTTAAAATTTAAATTATTAATTTTACTTAACTATCCATTTGTTAGAATATTAATTTTTTTTCCCCGTCCAATTAGGAGCGGGTGACCCAGGCCGAACAAGAGGTGCTCCAGCAAATAGTTCGGGAGACACAACCGGACATCTCAGAGGCAGATTTGGAGGAAGCCGTGCGCCAGGTCGACCGCACCAATATCCAAACGGCGGCGAGGATGTTCAACGCAGCCTTCCCACACCAGTCCAACGAGTACTACTACCGGGGTTTAGGAGGTTCTGGACAAGGGCTCCTGAAGACCACTAAGGGAGGTCAAAAGAAGGGAGGCGGCCAGACCCAACATATGAGGGGGGAAGTGCAGCGATTGGCCGCAGAATTGGCGACCTCGTCCCAGACAGTAGAGGAGCTGCGCCGCAGACAATATCAGTCCCAGCAGTATCAGTTGGATATGGTCCGTTGGAATGCTGAGTGCGCCAGAATTCGGCAATACAACAACCACGGCCAGCAACAGTGGATTTATGAGATGTTCGCGGCACAACAAGAAGGCCGTCCACCCCCGCTCCCGTTTCAGCAGTTAGTGGAGCCTCCAATGCCTCAACCTCCCGAGTTCGGTCAGCAGGATGATGCGCCTGATGCTGTAGATGATATCCTAGACTTTAGTAGTTTAGGAGATAATTAGGATTATATTTTATGTATATTGGAACGAATTTAATAAAAATGGTGTTTAGACGTGTTTCTTGTTGGTGCAAATGCATGAATTGTTTTTGTGATTTGCAGCTTGCTTGGAATGGTAATTTAGAAAATAATTTAATTTTTTTTTTTCCAAATGCAAGAATAGCCGACGATTTTTGCATTATTTCGTCGGCTATAACAAGTATAGCCGACGAATTTTACCAATTTTCGTCGGCTATAACTTGTATAACCGACGAAAAGTGCCTTATTTCGTCGGCTATAACTAATTAATACCTATAAAATAGTAATATATTTCGAGGAAATAGCCGACGAAATTTTATTAAATCGTCGGCTATAGTTAAAATACCATAGCCGACGAACTTTTATTAATTCGTCGGCTATAGTTAAAACACCATAGCCGACGAAATTTTATTAAATCGTCGGCTATAGTTCAAACAGCATAGCCGACGAAATTTTATTAAATCGTCGGCTATAGTTAAAACATCATAGCCGACGAAATTTTGGTAAATCGTCGGCTATAGTTAAAACACCATAGCCGACGAAATTTTAGTAAATCGTCGGCCATACTTAATGGATTTCGTCGGCCATACTCAAAAATACCCGACGAAAGTCGTCGGCTATTTTACCGACCTTTGCCCGACGAATTTTTTGACTCGTCGGCCATACTTAACTATAGCCGACGAAATTTTTTTTTTCGTCGGCCATTGGTATTACCGACGGCGTATTACCGACGACTTATGGCCGACGAAATTTTCGTCGGCAGAGGGTATAGCCGACGAAAAAAAAAAAAGGCCGACGAAAATTTTTCGTCGGCTATTCGTCCGTATCTGGTAGTGTGTTATCTTTTATTCTTACGTACCGAGAATCGTTTTTACGATTCGAAAGTGCTGAATGTTGACTTTTAAATAAGTTGACCTGACCGAGGATTGTATTTGACGATGAAATAGAAGTCGTCGAAACGAGTTCGTAGACATGCGGCACGATTTATTTGGAGTTTGTACGAAAAAGTTGTGATCTAAAATCGGAAATTGTCCGATTTTGGACGAGTATAAATAGCCGCGGGGAATCTTCCCGAAACGGCATATTTTTTTTTTTTTCTTCCTTTTTCTTTTTCCCTTTCTCTCTCCTTTCTCTCTCCTCTCCCCCGATCTGCCCCGATCCCCTCCCCTGTCTCCGGCCGATCTCCGCCGTCCGGCCGAATTGGGCCGGCGCACGGGTCCCAATCGGACCGGCTCGGCCTCCTCGTCACGATGGTGGCAGTGGCACGGCGGGGCTCGCCCCCGTTTGGTCGCGCGACACCGGGACCGATCGCCCCGATCGGACGGAGCTCCCCCTCCGGCCACTTTTTGGTGCGATTTTGGGGGGGGAATTGAAGAGCTCGGTCTCTGCAACAATCCCACGGAAGGAATTGACTCGAATCAACCCCGGTAAGTAGAAAATTCAAAATTGAATTTCTAGGGTTTTTGAGTTCGAATTTGGGGGTTGTAATTTTGATGTTTTTGGTGGATTTGGAGGTTAGATTAGTGTTTAGAACATTGATTGGAGTTGTTTGGGTGTGATTTGGTGTTGAATTGATGGATTTTTGGAGAAATTGGACGATGGGGAGTTCGGCCGCCGTGCCGGCCGCCGTATGCGGCGGCTGGGGCTGTTTTTGGCGACGGGGACGAACTCCCGAGGTGGTGGTGAAGGTATTGGACGAATTTGGCCTCGATCGGAGGTGTTTTTGACCTCCGGTGGCGGAGCTGCCGGCGGCGATGGCGGCGCTCCGGCGGCGCCGGTAGCGGCGCCACTGTTCCGGCGGCCAGAGGTAGTTGACGATGAACAGTGACAGTAAAGGGTAAAAGTAAAACGGTAAAAAGTGAAAAGTAAAACGGTAAAAGGTGAAAAGTTAAAAGGTAAACAGTAAAAGTGAATAGTAAACAGTGAAACAGTAAATAGTAAAAGTAAAAGTTAAATAGTAAATGGTAAATGGTAAATAGTAGTTTGACTTTGACCATTTACTGTTGACTTCCAAAATTACTGTTTGAGTTTCACTATTACTGTTGACTTACCGTAAAAAGGGTAAAAGCTAATTAAAAGGATTTTACGACGGAATAACTGGAAAAAGAATTATTCGGACACGGAGTGGGTCTCCTGAGTATTTTCGGATGTAGATTATCGGTATTAAAGTGTAACTCCTATACCGATAACTAAAAAGGAAAAATTGAAAGTTTCGGACGAGTGAGGACGTCCGTAGATTTATCGATTTTAATTAAATTCCGAGTTCGTAATATTTAGAATTTCGTCCCTGTTTCAGGTCGAGAGGTTATTCGACGGGACGAGGGATTAGATTAGCGGCGCGCTCCGCAGTACTGTGAGTGGATTTTTATTTTTAAAACAAATGCATGCATGATTATATTTTGAAATGAAAATTTCTTTTAAGAATGAAATTTATTTTGAATAAATGATTTTAAAGTATGAAAGATTATATAAGGAAAGGGAAAGATATATAGTTATGTTTTATTGATAAAATGAGATTTATATTGGATTTTGCTATTTCCTTGGGAAATAAGATTTTCATGCGGTTTTATATTTTCGAGGAATTTTGAGTATGTTATTCCGTAGACCGGAATGAAATTCCGGGGATTTTGTTAATTTTATTATTTATGATTTTTCTGACATGCGAAGCATGCCGAGGGATTTATATATATTTGATTTGATTTTACGGCATGTTGATCTGCCGGGGATTTATGATATATTCTTTTGAGGCTACGAGCTTATGTGATGATATATATATGAGCCTCGGACGTACGGTCAGGGATCGTACGGATGGTTATTTATAAGGGGAAAGGGGTTTTTGATTTGTTTTCGGATTTTCACCATACGAGGGTCCACGTTATGATTATATTGATGCTAGCTAGCGGGCCTCATCCCACGCGAGGTGACGACTTGACCATATAGGTCAGATTCACGCTCGGTGGTCGACGTAGGGTGGTATATATTGAGGCGGTGACGTGTCTAGTGACGTGAGCCGAGGCTCGCATGCAATAATAAACCCTACAATCGTTAGTAGTATGAGCAAGTAGGGATCGTTCTAGGCCGGGGATTAAGGGTACCTGAGATATGAAATTGTTAGAAACAAACATATTCACAAATATTCACAAAACGTCACATATATGGGGGATATATTTGGATCGGCAACAATAGAAAACAGAAAATAAAATCCTAGATCTAATATTCACAAGTTTGATCATCATCTCTCACGCATCACATAACACAAAACACACTTTAACACAAAGATTCGCATGCAAGAAAGTAAGAGACAAGTATTCATGCATCTTAGACTTAATCAATTTCGAC